>JARHVA010007682.1:552500-627380 GCA_037957365.1 Torreya grandis | reverse complement strand
TTACACACTAAATTTATTTTTTTAACTATAGGCTATATTTATAAAGTATCACTAGGATATGCATGGAGATGACAAATAGTTATATAGTTAGTTGGTTATGATGCTAACATGGTGATGGATCTAGAATAGGTAGGAAGTATGTTAGAATACCATTCTAGAACAATCATTAGATTCTAGATCTAACACCTGTAGAGCTCTAGACACTAACAATATCCTGTGATAGCTGGGTCGATGCCATTGTTTTGGTTTGATGTAAGTACCTTGTAAAAAATACTTAATAAAAAGATACACAAACACCTAGATTATTCTAGGTCATGAGTTATTATTCCTAATGAATTTTAAAAATATTAGTTCTTCATCTTCATGGTTAACTTGGAAAAATTAGGTTAGTAAGATCATGGTCTTGATTTGACCCTAATGACCCCATTGATAGTGGGAATTGATTAGATAGCCAATATTATAGAAGAGAGCCTTAGACTCATGTATTTATCCCCTATGTGTTGTATTATATATTAATCATGAAATATGTGGAAAGAAAATACAATAGTGACCTATTTTGTAACATACAAAATCAGGCTCTTGGGCTATTCCTTTAGTATTTAAAACATGTTTATGTTTTTTACCTATAACAGGTATAAAAATAGGAAAATTTAATTCAATTAAATTATTTATAGACTGATTTTGATAAGTTTGCTTTCTATCTTTAGTCTTTTTCTAGGTAAGGAAGGAATGTGGTTTAATCCTCTCTCTCTCTCTCTCTCTCTCTCTCTCTCTCTCTCTCTCTCTCTCTCTCTCTCTCTCCTCTCTCTCTCTCTCATCTCTCTCTCTCTCTCTCTCTCTCTCTCTGTGTGTGTGTGTGTGTATGTGTGTGTGTGTGTGTGTGTGTGTGTGTGTGTGTGTGTGTGTGTGTGTGTGTGTGTGTCTGTGTGTGTGTGTGTGTGTGTGTGTGTGTGTTTGGAGTAATAAATCACATTCAAATTACTTAGGCCATCCATTAATATATGTTTCATTTTAAAATTATATGACTTTAGGGCACTTGACATTGGTGTTGGGTCAGCAGACTAATGTAGACCATTAGAGTCTAGCTTAGACATTAGTGTCTAGGGATCAAGAAAGTACGTACATGCTCATAACTTATATAGATATACAATAAGTAAATTTTAAGCATTATAGGTGATTCATAAGGCTTGGGTCATTGAAATAATATTTTTTGGACTTAGAAATAAAGGCCAAGGGGCATAATATAGAGTAAATGCAAGAATTTTAGAAGAAGGAAAAGTTAAAAACTTATAGGAACAACCAAGGTATGAGTTTTCCAAGTGTATAAAAATGAAGTGATATATAATCCATAAATATAATATACATTTAAACCTTTTAATATAGTAATGAAATTTATAATCGAAAGGAAATGAATGCATACCTAGGTGTGTATAATAGACCTTGTCTTTGCATGTTCCCAAATCATGTGCTTTACTAGTGATTGACCTATAACTAAGATCATGCTATTATATATAATTATCATATAAAATATGCATTGAAAGTACTTTAAATGGATTTAAATTGAAATATCAAGGTATAGGAGTACACGTGTGTTGATGCAACCACCTTACCTATTGGTAAGTTAATTTAAAAAATATATATCATTTTAAGGCTTTAAAACTAAGATTAGGAAAAATATAAATAAATATTTAAAGTGAATATATCCAAGGGGGAAGAGAGAGGAGAGAGAGAGAGAGAGAGAGATAGAGAGAGAGAGAGAGAGAGAGAGAGAGAAGGAGAGAGATGAGAGAGAGAGAGAGAGAGAGAGAGAGATTAGAAGGTCCATGCCCCCATCCTTATATTAAAAGTGAGTTTCCACCTAGTTGTTGAGATTAATTTAATTGTGAAAAACAATGATATTTATAACCTAGTGAGGATAAATGATAGAATCATTCCCAACTTGAAAACTTGACAAGATTGAGTGATTTAATCACCTCACCCATACCAAAAAGTTAACCAACTATTGTAATATATTAGCTTAATAAATTCCATATAGTTCTATGGGGTATCACTACACAAATTCTATAATGTGCTAATAATCCTTAAAATACTTTTTAAATATAAAACTAATATGGATTTTACAATAACAGGCACACATTTTGTAACATATGCACCTTAGATATATCTCATGCTGAAATTGTATATAACAATGGTACTAATGTATAGAATTAAACCATAATGGTGAATATGAATCATATAACTAATGTGTTTTTTCCAATTCATAAAATTATGTATGTGTGGATAACATGATTCCAAAACATACCCCCATTATATATGGAGAAATATTAAAACTTATATAAGTGCAAATGTGGAGAACATGTCTATAAAAACATGCCTCCTACTACAAATCTAGAGATGTTTAATACCTAATAAGTGTGGAGAACATACTTATAAATCATGCCCCCCTTAAATTCTAAAACTATAAAATATGTTTAAATCCATGCCCATATGGCATGCCCCCACTGAATCTAAAAAATGATATAAGTACCATATACTAAATGAGTGTGGAGAACATGCTTCCAAAGCATGCCCCCATTAATTTTAGAAATTGTTTCCAAGTGTGGAGAACATGCGTATATGACATGCCCCCACTAATATTCCACTTGCCTTTTATGTGAGGGAAATATATGAATGGATAGTTACCTCACCTCAAAAAAATAATACAATTATAAAATTTGTGAACGTAACTATTTATCATATAGAATGAACATGTCTAGGTAGATATAGTATTAAAGTGCATAGAACCAATCTGATCACATGAAGGACTCAGATGCATGATAAATATCATGGGAGCATATAAATAGTAACAATAAAAATATCAATAATCAATCAAGAACACACATAAGAGAACTTAAAATCATTTCAAACTGCAATGGTCCAAAGAGACCATAAATCAAGGGCATTCTCAAATGTTGTACAAATCAAAGGGACTTGACTTAGTCAAATGTCCATAAAATTAAGAATGACATATTACAATGTGTATACAATAAATAATGAAATATGAAAATGTCAATGAAAATTATACCTAGGCAAAGGGGTTGAAATCAAATGAGCATATTCAAATAATCAAATAAGGAAATACAATAGCAAAGCAAGATACTCAAGTAAGTGGATAAACTAAAATATAATAAGTTGAGATAAAACATGTAATAGTAACCCATAGATCAATGTGTTAGGAAAAATGTCAAGTGTATATCATATCAAGTACCTTGTGTAAGATATAATCATGGATGAAGCCATGTGTAAGTACATATGTTATATCAAACATGATAATGTAGAGTGACCATAAAGTGATGTAACCTACATGTATCATGATAAAATAAGTAGATGCCCCCAATGTCTCCAAGACATGAGTAAGGGAACACCTAACATATGAAATGGAAATAGATAATGTATTTGTGTATGCAGGTATCACACTCAAGTAGAAATGTGACACACATGTGTTTCTGTAGAAGTAATTAAATATTCCATCAATAAACATGGAAATAACACATAAATGCCAAGGAGATAATAAAAAATGTGAGTGTCAACTATAATTCTTGATTTTTGATTTTTTTTCTGAATATTTGAAGAGTTTAATAAAGTAATTCCTCATGATAAAAAGGTGTAGGACCTCCAAGAAAATTTCTCAAAATTTATGTATATCATTTCACTACAACCACTTCTATGTTCTTATTTAATGGTTTACCTGATGCTAATGGCATAGGCAGATAATCATGGACATCATGTCATATACAAATTTATACATCCATATTAAGTAAATTTGTACACATTTTTGTATTAGCTATGATCATTGAGTTTTAATTCAAGAGAGGAGGTTAGATCTAGTGTTAGTTTTCATATAAAACAATGAAATAAACACACTAATAAGCATAACATCTCTAGGTATAGATCATAGGGAGATATTAGTGAACAAAGGAAAATTTAAAACACAACTAAAATTCAAAATAAATAAGATCTTTTACCTTATTTGAATTTTCCAAATGATGTGTTCATTTTTCTTGCTCGACTTGTGCTTAAAGAGTCTTTGACAAATGGAGTTGTGTGGCTCCTTCTCTCCTTAATACCATTGGTTTGGTTTACTTGGTATGGATTATGCTTGTGGCTTGCAATATGATCTTGGTACTATAAAACTATTATTTCCAATATTGTTACAAAACTTGCATTATAACTTTATTATATTCCAAGCTCTCCAAATGAAGAGGCAACTTCTTGTATTTATAGTTTTAGAAATTAACCCAACTCAAGGTGAGTTAGAGTGTAGTTTAATAATGGAATGAGATAAAACCTTAAATAACCCTATTAGAGTTAAAATGTGTCAAAACATCATAATTAGAAATGAATAGGCATGGGTGGGATATTCTAGGATATTTGATAACTCACAGAAGATAATTATGAAATCCTAGGATATTCTTGATTTTTAAATTTTGTTTTTTGATAATTAATTAATTGTTCATGGTTAATTAAATTAGGAATTAAATTATGTTTATAATTTTGATTAATTATATTTAGGAATTTAAACATTTTAAATATTTGATTTAATTTATGTGTGCACTTGACCCATTTAGTAGGTCTATAGGCTAAATTTCATGTTTCGATGCCGTAGGTTTTTTAGAGATGAATTCATGATAGGTTAATGTTGCTTATGGTAAGATACCAAAATGAGGGATGTCTTAATGTAATTCTAGCCTTTGATGATTGATTCAAAAGTAAATTTAGGATGTTTAATGACTATTAGGCTTAATTTGCAAAGGGTGGTAAGAATGGGTTTGGAGTCTGTTATGAAGCCATTGGTGGCCAATTTTAGGTGTCTATAATTTGCCCTATTTGGGAAGGCATTACAATATGTAAGAATAGTAATATCTTCTCAAACATTAAAAAGGTCATATATGCTTACACATTTAAAGGAAATGGATTAACTATAGGTTCCCCCTCGAGGGAACAGTTGGCAAATGGTCCCTTGAAAGATGGAAATGAGTAGACCAAATAGATGAAATGATAGGGTGAAAAGGACTAAGTTTCCCATAGGTAATTATAATCAATGGCATATGAAGCTATCATAGTTAGGGTAGATAAATAGGATGATTTTCCCATAGGATTTTATAATCATTGGCATAAGTGGGATAAAAAGGGGATGATTTGACCAACGATGGTTATAATCATCAAAAAAGGTGTAGGGTAACAATAAATTTATTTATCCAAAGGTAGTTATAATCAAGAAAATGGAAAATAATAATTTTCCCATGGGTGGTTATAATCACTCCCAAGATAAAAATAACCCCCATTTGGGTGGATAGAGATAATGGTTTGACCAAAGGTAGTTATAATCATTATCATAATGAAAATATGATCTACTTGGGTAGAAGAAAGAGAATGACTTGCCTAAAGGTGATTATAATCATCAACCCTCAAATGTATGAAAACCTAATGATTTTCCCAAAGGTGGTTATAATAATTGGTTATGAAAATGGGATGGTATATAGTGATTTTCCCAAAAGAAGTTATAATCATCATACCCCTATTATGCCAAACATGATAATGGTAAAGATAATGGAAAATTGGTATAGAGGATAAAGATGAATTAGGCAATTAGCTAGTAGGGAGATGATCATATGAACTAGCAAGGATGGTAAATTATTTGAGTGTTTTAATTACTATATTTAGGATATGAGTGGGATTAAATTGGGAATGCTAGTATTGGTACCAAGGAGATATCATTACTTCTTTTCTATAGAGACTTCTCAAGCTGATTTTTGCTATAGCATGTAATGGTAGGCATCATGATAAAATACCATGATAGCTTGGCCAAAATATGTATAAGGATTGACTCTTGATCCAATACTTAAGTTAAAATAATACACTAATGATAAAAACCATGATGTCAAATGTCAACACTTGAATATGGATAGATTCAAGAATAATAAACAAAGAATCACCCAATGAATGGATATAGATTGAATCAAGGAACATCATGAAATCAAACAAACAAATAATAAAAATATTGAGAAAAGAAAGATACAAAACAAACAAAGATAAAACAAGAAACAAATAATGGTTAATTATAATGTTATTATAAACAACACAACAAAAACCTTGATAATGAACATTGATCTTAGAAAATAGGAGACAAATTAACAAACAAACAAAAATGGGGGAAAGAAGAAAAAGAAGGGGGTGGCTAAGCTATCTCCATATGCACTAGGCAAGTGAATTCTACCTACATAGTTCCATAGTTGTCATATCCAACCCAAACTTAAGGCTAAATGTAGTTCTCCAAGAATATGGGATAGAAAACAATGATGAGAAATAAAATATGATGGATGTTATATAATAATAAAAAAATGATCTTTAAAAATCATGAATAGGTGGGATAAGAAGGCCAATAAGAATGGTGAAACTAAATGACCAGTAGTTTATTATGACTTAATGAGGGTTCCCATAATCTTTAAGGTAAAGAAGTGGTCAATGTTTTTGGTTTTTATAAATCAATTTTACAAATGTTTTTTGAAATTTTCTAAGAATATTAATTCAATCAAGAATGATGAGACACTAAAAAGTCCAAGCTTACAAAATGTAGAGAGCGTTCACACTTAAATTACTCATAAAATTGATAAGGGGTGACTAAGATGATCCCAGTTTAAATTTAGTGCTACCTATATAGTCCTAAGATGGGGCCTCAAGTTAATATAGTTTTACCTTATAGTAGAGTAATCTGACTAGTGTAATAGCCAATTCAAATAAAATAGGCAAAGTTGGCATAATGGCATAGTATGACATAAGCATGACAAGGTGGTACTTCAAGGCATGATGAATAAGTGTTGCCCCTAGTTTTACCATAGGTGGTTATAACTAGGAAATAATGGCATAGGTCAATGATACTAATTTTCCCATAGGTGTCTATAATTAGTACCAAGATAGTGGGACATTAATTTGACCTAAGGTGGTTATAATAAGGGACACTTGGTATATAAAATAATAAGAAATTAATGATGCCACTACCAAATGACTATCATAGTACTCTAAAATATGACTTTTATCTAAAGTACTTAAAACAAATATTGAAACTTGATCTAAATCTTCATGTTGAAAGTGGCCATGGAAACAGTGGATTAGAACCAAGGTTGGATGGGTTGGGTAGGGAGAGTGAAAATAACTTGATCGATAGAAAAGGTATGGTAGAATGGATTGATAAAATGGCAAAGTGACATAATGGTAGAATGGTATGGTATAAAGAAGAAAGTTAATAATATGATACAATTTGAAATGGTCCTCATATGAAATACACTAGGTTAGTCAAGTAAAATAATGCTTGAGGTGTATAATGATCATCATCTCATCAAGTTCATCCCTATCTAGTGTAACAATCCTGTATGCTATAGTGACATCATTTTTAACAATGATGAAAGGTCTAACCTAGTTGGGTTTGAGCTTGCCTTTATGTTTCTTCTAGTTGTGGTATTATTTTAGTTTTCTTTAAGGACAAGATCACCAAGATCATATTCTTTATGTTTCATGTGATGATTATAAGGGATACAAAGTTGGTTCTAGTATGCTTGAATGTTATTTACTACATCCACGAATTTCTTATAAAGTATCCCCAAATCTTATAGGTGAGCTAATTGATATTCTTCATCATCTAGGATACGCTTCAAAGATATGCATAATGAAGGTAACTCAAACTCAATGGGAAGAATGGATTCAATACCATAAAAAAGTGAATATGGAGTGGCTCCAAGTAGAGTATAGTGATTGTTATGGTATTCCCATAGGGTACAAAATATCTAGAGATGGGAATCATGATCGGCATCATTGATAATATTTTTGAGGATGTTGATAATGGATTTGTTAGATGATTTAGTTTGGTTATTACCTTGAGGTTAATATGCCATGGAAAATGTTGTTTAATTTTTTACACAACATATAGCGATTAAAAATACTTATTGTTGAATGATCTACCATTATCAGAGATAATATTGTAGGGGATACCATAGTGGAAAATGAGATGGTTGAAGATGAATTTAGAATTTTGATTGCCAATCATGTAAGTGAGGGGTATAGCTTCAAGCCACTTAATGAAGTAGTCTATGGTGGTAAGAATCTATTTATGGCCATTTTATGAGGTGGGGTTTATCTTCCCAATGAGATTGATGCTCCATGTAGCAAATTAACATGGTGTAAGCATTGGTTTCAAAGTCTTGGATGGGGCATGAATGAAATT
Source organism: Torreya grandis (assembly GCA_037957365.1). Taxonomy (NCBI): domain Eukaryota; kingdom Viridiplantae; phylum Streptophyta; class Pinopsida; order Cupressales; family Taxaceae; genus Torreya; species Torreya grandis. The sequence goes on along the minus strand of JARHVA010007682.1, from coordinate 619,123 downwards.
GGTATGCCATTGACATTTATCATGTATTTTCACATATGCAATTGTATTTACATATATTGTTGGGAAATATTACCTAGTACATAAGACACTTTTGGACAAAACTAACCCACTAGTGTGGGATCCACATACTCCTTTGTGAACTTCCCATAATGTTAATGTAGATTTTTTCAAAGTTACGAAATAAATTAGAGTTCCATAAAAATTGTGGTGGTATAGGGTTGGTCTTAGTAAGATATAACATGCAACATGGTGGACAAAGGCTTTAGATTATTTTTAGGATAGGTCTGGTGGCATAATTTGATCATGGAAGTAGGTATATGGGTCGAAATACCAAGTAGATCTAGGACCAATAATATCATAGATCATTGTGATATTGAAAGGTTCATGAGATGGCACTAGAAGATTTTCAATGAAAATAAGAATTCTTTGGTTTTATCTATATGTCAAATGAGAGATCCAATGGTATCCATGACATTTATTATTTTATTACTAGTTTTTGGTACATGTTTAAATTGTACATTGGTAATTTGTTGTTTAAGAGCGTCAACCATGGCCTTGTATAGTACTAGTTTATCATCCTTGGTATGAAAATGGTCTATAACCTAATTGATGATTAATTGAAAATCACTATAAACCTTTAGATGTTATATATTACATTGTACCACCTATCAAAGTCCTAAAATAATTGCTTCATACTCGACCATGTTATTGGTAAAAGGAAAGCTAATCCATAATTATTTAAAGATTAAATCCCCATATGGTGTTATGAAAAAAAGGCCTTCCCTTGATCCATGTGATGTGAATGATCCATCAACATACATCTTACTATACTTATTTTCAAGAGGTGTTTATATGATGGTCATAATGTATTGATATAGGAATTGGAATGTAAGCACTTTATATCTGTGAGGGTTTTTTAGCAAGTTGATCTAAAAAGACATACCCCTTGATGGTTTCTTGGTTGGCATTGAATCTCAAACATGATGAGAATCTTGAGCCATTTTGGCCATGTGGCCTTATAAAGCTATTTTAGATAGCAGATAATTGAGTGGATCCATTTTATAAATAACCATGGTCTTGTTTTTCAACATATAATGTTGTAGTTTCTGAGTTGCAAAGACCATAACTAAATAGGATTTTTCAATGGGTGTATAACTATGCTCATAAACAACCAGTGTATGAATTAGATAGTACACAACATGTTCCTTTCTATTATCATCATGTTGAGCTATAGGTGCCCCCAGGGCTTTGTCAATGGCTTATAAGTAGAGTAGGACTGACTTTCCTAGCATTGGTAGTAATAAAATATGTAGATTTTCAAGATAGTCCTTCAAATATTGAAAAAAATTATAGTATCCATCATCTCAATCTAATTCTACCCCTTTATTCATTAGATGTGTAAATGGGTGGAAATTTTTGGCCAACTAAGATATAAATCATCTAATGGATTGAATATTTCCCTTAAAACTATGGAGCTCATTTAAATTGGTTGATGGTGGCATGTTGGTTATGGTTATTACTTTGGCTAGGTCAACTTCAATGCCCCTACAAGACATAATGAAGCCCAAATATTTTCTAGAAGTAAATCCAAAAACACACTTCTCAGGGTTAAGCCTAACTTTGTATTGACATAGTCAATCAAATATCCTCCTTAGTGTTGCTAGATGATTAGCCCTGGTCTTCGATTTACCTAGTATGTCATTGATGTAGTTTTCAATAATTTCATGCATAATATCATGAAATATGATGGTCATGGATATTTTATAGGTTGCACCTACATTTTTGAGACTAAATGGAATAACCAAATAATAAAATGCTCCCCATACAGTGGTTAATGTTGTTTTATGTTGGTCTTCTAGTGTGATTCAGATCTAAGTTTAGACTCAGAATTCATCCATCAATGAAAACATTTCATAACTTGTTTTAGAGTTGACTATAATATTAATGTTTGGTAGAGGAAAGTCATCCTTTATGTAGGCCTTATTTATATCTCTAAAATTAGTATAGATTTTGATTCCTTCTAGGTTCTTTGACAATCATAATGTTTGATATCCACTCTAAGTAGTCAACCATTAAAATACATCTCACCTCAAAGAGTTTTTCCAACTCTTTCTTTACTAATATAGTAATTAAAGGATTTATCTTGAAAAAGTTTTATTTCACTAGTTTGGCATCAAGATGTACCATAAGGTGGTGAATAACCAAGGCAAGGTCCAAACTAAACATGTCAGAATAGGTCAATGTAAATATATCAACAAACTCCCTCAATAGGGATACAAAAACTTCATGCTCCTCAATGAAGGACATGCTTTATATTGATCCATTTCAGGTCATCTAGAGTCCCAATTTTTACCTTTTTAGTATCCTCCACTATAAGGGTCAAACCATCTTCAAGAATAGTGGGAAAATATTTGAACTGGCCTATAATAGTAGATTCCTTTGTTAGGATTGGATCTTCAAGTTCTCCTAGGCATGATGAATCAAAATCCCCCAAGGGTAGGGATGGCCATGTGACAAATATGGTAAGAAAATCCTAGATGATTTGATCGAAAACTTATTGTTATTAAAGACTAAACTCAGACCTATAGACAAGTTCATCATTGGTGGTCTCCTAGATGATTCGATCAAAATCTTGTTGTTCTTAAAGATTAAACTCAGACCCATATATAAGTTTTTCATTGATGGTCCCCTAGTCTATGTTTGAATAAGGTTGAACACCCCTATCTAATGGTGCTTAAAATAGGTTTTCACCACTAGATTGGACTTTATCTCTACTATTTACCTAGTCTAAAAGTTCCTCAAAGAGGTTTTCACATTAGGACCTTAATGTTTTATATAATTATTTATGTCTAAGGGTGTTCACGCACTCTCCAAAATAGGCTTCAGGATCCAACTTGATTGAGAACCCTTGTTTTTTGTCTCCTAACAGACATTATACCTAAGGAATAAAAAATTGTATAAGGCCTCATCACTTTGAAACTCATCAACTGACACATTTTATTTTTGTTGGCCTAAATATATCAATTGGGGGTAATATAATGGAAGTGTATTATGGCAAATAACTGGTCGAAGGGTATAAATGACATTAGTGTCAAACAAATTGGTATGGGATAGGTCATCAAAAGGGCTATGATCAGAATCTATTTCAATGTCAATATCATCATCAAAACTTATAGGCATTGGAACTAAAATAAGATATGTAGGGTCACCCACAAGAAATTAAAATCTGAGACCATATGTTACTTTATACTATTTCATAAAAATTGGCTCAAGTATTCCCTATTGATTTAGCTCGAGGCCTCCTCCTTCATAGGCTTGGTTCTCCATGGTTTGATTAGGAATGGGGTATTTGTAATTTCTATAATAATTAGCCAATTTATCATTATATACCATGATTAATCATCTAAGAAAGGGTCATATTCTTGGCCAGAGGTTAGTATAAAAGTTATAGGTACTGGATTATGTAGTTTGGCTTTTCCCTTTCTTTACCATTCAATTTAAGGTGATTTGATTTTGGCCTTCCAAAGGACTTTAGATTTTATGGAAGCTTGGAAATGTATAATGTACCATGTTTAAAATATTCTCCTAGGCCATTAGCTGAGATGGTATAATGATTAGACATTTTAGGAGGTGGCATGTGGGAAAGTGAATAAAGGGTATCATGGTCAATATAGTTGGCCTCTAGTGAAATCAATAAGTATTTCCTTTCCCTTGTCCTTCTTGGCAACTAGATTAAAACCAAAATGGTAGTTATAGCTTTGGTATTTGGCATCTAAATGCTTCCAATGCTTGTAAGGATGTAAATCTCCTAGAATAGTAACCTCCATACCTGAATGGGAGAACTCAATACACTAGTTAAATGTCAATGGGATTACATGAGTCTCATGTATCCAAGGTCTACCCAAAATCATATTATATGACAAATAAAGGTCTAAAACTTGGCATAGTGTATCATGGATCAAGGGACCAATGATGACTGATAAGCTAATAGAGGCTTATGATTCTCATTCTTCATTATCATATGCTTTGATTGTGATTGTTTATACTTGAAGATCTATTTTCATACACCTGAGAGGTTTGAGAAGCTTTAGAGGCACAATATTCACACTTGATCCATTGTTTATGATAATACTTTCCACTTTGTGCCATGTTATGATAACTTTGATGTATAATAGATTGTTATGCAATAAGCCAATTGATAACATATCCCTTTGGTTGAAGGTTAATTATTCTCTTGGAGTTAGATTTCCAACCAAAGCTTGAAATTTGTTTAGAGATATGTCACTAGGAACTTGGGATTGGCAAAAGAATTATATCAAGATACTTTTGTGCATAGTAGATGTATGCAACAAATACAAAATGAATATTTATGTGGGTATTTTTTATAGTTATTCCAAAATATCAAATGTATTTTCTTGCACAATTATAAATGACTTATTTTTAGGTAAAATAGTTTGTTGGATGGGTGAAGTGGCAGATGATTGTGGGCCTCGAATGGTAATGTTTGACTTCCAAGTTGTGATTGTATGATTAGGATTAGATATAAGACCTTTGTTGCTAATAAATGATAGTCAAGGTGGACCAAATAAGATAAGTCTCGATTGATAGTACACTTATGTGTGGTCATGGGATAATGATGAATTATCGATATAAGGTCAAAAAGTGGGAATCCTTACTTGTCAGCTCACTTGTATGCCGTCCCAGGTCAAGGAAGGATTACTGATATGGGTTAGTTGATTGTGAATGATTAACAATGGTCTTATTTGATTAGAACATAGTCTTGGATTGATGGAAATGGTGTTAACATGGCTTCCTATAATATGGCCTATAACCTTATTATAGTCATGTGTAACTACATGGTAGGTATGTTGGTTATTGGCATCATTATAGCCTTGGTTCTATCTATTTTGGTAACATTATTGGTTCTACTACTAATTATGTTGGTTTTGTTGGTTCTACCTTGGCTATTAAAACTATTGTTATTATTGTACTAATTATTGTTGTTGGTGGTTATGTTAAGGAAAAGGATTTTGATTAGATGTGGAAGAAGTATTAGCTAATGCTAACTCTCCATTTTCCAACATGTTCTCAATTACATGTTTAATTTTCACATAAAGACACAAATTATGACCATTTACTTGATGATACTCACAAAATTCATTTAGCTTGTACTAGTCTAGATAATCAAGGCCCTCATGATAGTGCTTTAGAATAGGCCAATTTATTAGATTAGCTATAACAAGCTTATAAAAGATAGAATAAAAAGTATTGAAGGTCACTACAGACATGATGAGTAGACATAGTTTGTTTTGGAGGAGGGTTTTGTAAAGGCATAGGTTGTTGTGTTTGTTTTGCTAATCTAGGTTGTTATGCTTACTATGTTTGATGAAGAGTTTATTGGTTAGGATTCATTTACACATATGGCATTAGATAAGTAGATAGTTTTTATATGATTTGGACATGTTATAACTTAGTTACTCTATTCCCCAAAACATTCTTATTGCAATTAAATTGCTTGGGTTTATCATAATTATTATCCTGCACTAGTTTTGATGCTTACACTTGGGCTTGGTTCTGATTTTGGCCATTATTTTGGTTATGATTCTTGATCTAATTTGATGAAGCTAATTTAATGATCATTTTTATAATAAGGGATATTTTGATCATCAAATCTTTATCAATGATTTCCTTAAAAGTGTGTACACATTGTAACTTGAGATTGTAAGCTATCTTGTTGTGTAGATTCTTGGTAAACATAATGGCTAATTGAATTTTTATAGACTATGGGTGAATGAGCTTTCAAGGGCCCTCCATCATTGTAGATAATAATCAAAAACTTCACTAGAATTTTATTTTTCCTTCATCAAATCTACTAATGAAATATCATGTTCGATATTGTAAGAGAAGTGTTGCACAAACTCATCTCAAAGATAATCAAAGTAAATTAAAAATTATTTAGTAATTTTAAGAACCACTCTAAGGCTTGTCTTGCTAGACACCTTGGAAATAATAGTAAAGGGTACATCTTGTTATAGGCCACTAGTTGGCAAGAAACATATAATTACATTAAATGGGCATTGGGGTCACCTTTCCCCTTATATTTGTTGAATTTTGGTGGCCCATATCCTAGAGTAAATGGTATTTACAAGTACTCCATGTTGAAAGTTTAAGAACACGCATCATCTAAATTAAAATTCTTGGCTTGCTTTCTATATGTAATGAGGGTAATTGCATCCTTCATTTTGTGTAGCTCTTGTGTGAGGAAACTAATGGGAACACTGGCTTAAGGTGAAGGTTGGGTAGTTACAAGTAGATTAATTTGGTCAAGATATAGTGGAGGCATTTTTAAGGGAATGTTGTATTGGTTCATTAATGGGGTATGAGTATGCATGCATAGATTAGGCTATTATTGTTGAAATTGCATGCATGGTTGTGCAATATTCTAGTTAGAATTAGGTCTATGGGCTTTCTTTAGGGGAAATTATAGTTGGGATGAATGAATATGGTTGTACTTTTCCTAATAAGGTTGAATAGGGACATTTTTTTGAGTGGTCAAACCTTATTGATAAAAGGAAACTTATGAACTAAGACCCTATCATTAAACTTGTGACATGTTTGGCATAAAAGGAAATTATTGCCTAAGAGGTAATTGTGGAACATTAGAACATCTTGGTTGCATGAATTCCTATAGAGAATTAGATGCATGTTGTATATTTTATATTTGTTGCTAATCAATACTTTTACACTGTTGATAAGACATTTTTTGGTTTTAGATTGACATTTTAGTCTGTGACTAAAGAGGTATGTTCATCACCACCTAACAAGGTAGAACATTGGCTGCCCCTATTTAGGTAGAAATATGTTTTGCCTCTATTACATGGGTACATTAGATGTTGCTTGTTATTATGGAATTTTACTCATCACCTATTGTGGTGGAGTAAGATTCATCACATTTTATTGAGGCATGGTAATAATCATTGGTAGAATAATTAATCCTTCATATTGGGTTCTTGAAGAAACAACTAGTTGAGGATTAAAGGTAGTTTATTAAGATTGCGAAATAGAAAATCCTAATCTCTAAGGTTATGAACCACTCACATTGTTAATTAAAGGCATATTTTATTGTTGACTAGTTATTTATGCATTAACACCACTTTGGTTTAAATTGAACGTTACTTGCATATTATCTAATTTATTCAACTCACTTTTTTGTGTAGAATTAGAATACACTTCCTCAGTAGTTAAGGTATTAAACATATCTTATATCAAGGTTTTTTTCACAAATGGGTCTAAACCCTAATATTCTTGGCCAATCAATTCAATTAAGTCTCTTGTAAAAGAAGCTAACTTAATAAGAGGAGCATTTGACATGGTCATATTATTAAAATTATGCACTATGTTTAGATATGTATGGTATGTTTTATGGATTTGAATGAAGTGGTCCTCAATGAGGCCTTTTTATGTCATAATTATATGAGGATCTTGATATGGCATCGATATTATAACATGAGTGTTTTTAGAAGAGGCATGTTCATTGATATAATAGTATGACATGTTGTAAGGCTTTCTTACTAAACTTGGAAGGTTTTCATGGGGAATGTTTACTGAAAACATAACCCCACCTTTGTGGCTCTATTTAATACCTCATCCTTATTTATTAGCAAGTGATGATCAACTAGATAAGGGTCATAGTCTAATGAAATTATAATGTAGTATGGTTGCTAATGGAGTTGTTCTACAACCATAGGTACATTAACAAGGTATTGGGACATATATTCATGGTCTTAATTTGAGTATGGAGGCATGCTAACCAAATAATGGGCTAAAGGATCTTGGATTTATTACCCTAATTAAGGTTTTAAGCTAGATATGAATCCATATCCCAAATAACATAGTCTTCATAAGGATCTTAAACAAAGTCCTCTTGTGTGACAACATTTCCATATCTTGGATTATACATGACTCTACTACATGTATAGTGAGACATGGTCAAATAAAAGGTAAATGTTTCATGACAAGATGGGATTAGAGTTATAAAAACTCTAAAAAATAATGTCTAAAAAGACAAAAATATTCAAACTAGGTCTAACTTGGTCAAAAGGATGGAGTTGTATCTCCAAAAAGGTCTATGTAAAGACTTTATAAAAATAGTATAACATCAAATGTCTAACGTTAAATGTATCACACAAACAAGGTCAAGTGGATGAACCAAAAACAAGATGCCAAACTCTAGAGTCCAAAGATGTTCCAAATAGGTCTAAACTAGGAAAGGAAAAGTTACTAGGTCTTTTGGCCAAACATGGCATCAAAAGCTAGGATATAAAAAGGCATGTGTTAGGACTTTTGGCAAAATGTAGCATCAAAATATATATTTAAAATAAAAGGGTATTTAGTCTAACAAACTTATCAAATTTTGGCATAAATGAGGCACTTCATTTCATACATGAACTCAATCAAATTGCTATAAGGCACTAAATAAAAGGCACAAACAATATAGTTTTCAAATTTTGGGTCAAAAATGAACCTAAGTTGCATAGCCCAAAAGAGAAATATCTATGTCTAAGCCCCAATTAAGTAAGGCATAAACATAAATCAATCAATGTTTGAATTAGAACATTAGAAAGGTTAATTAAAACCTTAACTTAGGAAAACTTTAGGATTTTTGAATAAATAAGCTAGAAAATTTTGAATAACATAATGGTATTAAACAATTATCCTAAAAAGACACATGGTTTGATTTAAACAATGGAAAACTTGGACACAAGATATGACAAGTCTATGAAACAATTTGAGCAATGTAATAACATTATCTCTGTCAAAATATTTAAATCATAGTTTATTTTAAAGACTTCTAAGGCATAAACTTGAAATGATATAGCTAGCATAACATTACCTATTTTAATCAAGTGATATACTCAACCTTTGTAACACAAATTTATAATTCAAACACAAAATGTCTAATAGATGGTGTAACACCTCCTTAAACAATAGAGTAATGTGGACAAATAAATCATTTTGGACATGGTATAAAAAAATTAAAACCAATGACCAATATTTAAAATAATAAATTATAAAAATACAACTAAGTATAATTATCTTAAGCCCGAAACTAATAAGGTATGGTAAATGGGTTTGACTAAAACTATAGTTTTAAAACATCAAAATTGATCCTAAGTGTGACTAACATAAGAGAAGCATCACATCAATTGATGTCATATCAATTAACTTACTATGCAAGGGTCTATTCATTTACATAGTGATTCCATTCATGGACTACTTAGTGAAAGCCCCTAGTTAATTAGACCTAACTCAGGCCTTAATTACAAAAGGAGTGTTTAGCCATTCAACCCACTAGCTCTTACAGTATGTGTACCCTAATTTGTATACCTCATCATGGAGTTATGTTGAAACACTATCGAAAAATGAAGCCTTGTGTAAATGCTTCCCTTAAGAACTCATGAAGAGACAATGAACATCCCCCCCAAGCCAAATTGCATGAAAATAAAACTAAGTGGAAAGAATTTATGGTTAAATTCAGATCACCCAAACCATGTGGGTTTTGGGGAGATCTTAGACAACTTTATTAACACACCTTGGACTAGCCACAAATAAAAAGTGAAAAGGCACTTTTGGTCACCCAAGTTATCTATAAGGGATGGGGGGAGAGCACACTTGCGCTCTTCATTTTTTGTAAAAAATACACAATTAATAAACACTTCAAAAATTTCTAATCTAAATGAGTTTCAATTTGTGTACTAATTAAATGATTAAGTTCTTTACTTCACACCTTGGCTTAAGTGAAAAATATTGAAAGAAATTTTCACAAAACCACTTTAAGTAAAAACACCTATGTTCATTTTAAGCACTAAAACTAAATATTCAAGATTTAACCATTCATTTTAGGCACAAAAATAAAGTGTTAAAAACATTAGCAATTCTAGGTTCCTTTTAATCACTAAATTCAAATGTTCAAGATTTAACTAATTTGTTTTAGCACCAAAATGAATTGTGTAAGAATTAGATAAATTACTTTTAAACATCCAAAATGAAATATACATTATCTTAAACTTGAAAATTCATGTTTTATTCCTATATTAGTCTTTCAAGGGTTAGATAGTTTCCCCTACTTTTAAGTACTTTAAATGTTGACAAAAAAACTTTCAAAAGATAACTCTTAGGTTTTTATTTTAAAAACACAAAGACTAATGTTGGTTAATAGGCAACTGACATCAGTTAGTGATAGCTAATACTAGTTGAAAAAGACCAATATTGGTTCTTGCAAACCTAAAGGTAAAACCAATATGAGATGAAAAATGTTAGTTAGCTCAAAAACTAATATAAGCTTCTCAAAACTTACAAGGAGAGGATTAGACAAGGACCATAAATGTTAATGAAACTAATAAATCATAAGTAAGAATGCTAAAAATATTCAAAATTCAAGTTTTGTAAACCATGTTTCACCTTGCATATTGACCAATGGTTGTCACCCAGAACTAAGCTCAATTAGGTAGAACCGATGATAGTTTGGTATAATCAATGCCTATTATACGTAACTAATGTTGGTCTTTGTATAAATCTGAGTTAGTTCAAAAATTAATAATTTGGCAAAAACAAAGATAAAACTATAATTTTTAAGATATTCAACCATCCATTTGATGATTTATGAGTTTCATCTTTGTCTCCTTGCTATGTGGGGTACTTAGAGTCCCACTAAGCATGTTATTTATGATCATAACAATTTGACTGAAGAGAGGAGGTTAGATATACTATTAGTTTTCATATAAAATAATGAAATAAACAAACTAACAAGCATAATATCTGTAGGCCTAGATCATAGGGTAGCTTAGTGAATAAACAACAATTGAAAACATAACTAAAATTCAAAATAAATAATATCTCTTACCTTGCTTAAATTCTCCAAATGATGTGTTCATTTGGCTTGTTTGGTTTGTGCTCAAAAAGTCTTTAGAAAATGGAGTTGTGTGGCTCCTTGGCACCATTGGCTTGTCTTGCTTGGTATGGATTATGCTTGTGGCTTGGCATATGATTTTATCATTATAACACTATTTTTTTCAATGTTGTTATAAAACCTGAATTATAACTTTGCTAGGTTCTAATCTCTCCAAATGAAGAGGCACATTCTTGTATTAATAGGTTTAGATGATAACCCCAACTCAAGGTAAGTTAGATTGTCATTTAAACATGAAATGAGTTCAAAATGAAAATAAGTGATTTAATTAACCCAAATAGAGTTAAAAAGTGTCAAAACCTCATAATTAGCAATGAATAAACATGGGTGAGATATTTTAGGATATTTGACAACTCACAAAAGGTAATTATGAAAGCCTAGGATATTCTTGATTTTTGAATTTCATTTTTTAATAATTCATTAATTTCTTATGGTTAGTTCAATTAGGCATTTGAAAATTTTCAAGATTTGATTTAATTCTTATGTGTACTTACCCCATTTATTAGGTTTATAGGCCAAATTACATGTTATGATGTCGTAGATTGATTAGAGATGAATCTATGAGAGGTTAATGTTGCTTATGGTATAATACCCTAATTAGGGATGCCTCAATGGGATTCTATCCTTTAACAATTGATTCATAATAAAATTTGGGATGTTGAATGATTCTTAGGCTTAATTTATAAAGGTTGGTAAGAATCAGTCTAAAGTCTGATATGAAGCCATTGGTGGCCACTTTTAGATGTCTACAATATCTAGCTTAGCATTTCACTCAACTAGCCAATTTTATCTAGGCTTTAGTGTAAAATGTGATTTGTGGTGTAATACTGATATGGTCTAAGCTTCCACACATGTGCCACAAGTAGTAGGTAACTAGATGTATCCTCATGATTTTAGCATTAATGGAGAGTATGTTATTTCATCTATATATTGTCCTAATTTTGTAATAAAGGTGGTACCACAAGTGGAATCCCAATTTTTATCAAATTAGATATGGTGGATATATACTCCTCAATATTAGACATAATGGTTAAATCCTCATACCTTGGTCATTTTGAGAGATGGTTCTTCTTTGAAAGATAGGAGGGATTTGACCTGTTACTCATATAGACACAACATGTATGTGTCATTCATTCTTATATTTTTGAATTTTTTTTTAAATATCTCACATTGATTCATATGATGGCCATTATTATGATTATATTTACAATATGGTATCACATATTTTGTGGGTATAAGTCTATTGTGTGTTTTATAGATGATATAAGTTAAATAAATCATTATGTGCTCAAGTAACATATATAACATGGTGTTTAGAGTATATTTTTGTATCATGACCTATAAAATTTGTTTTGAATCCTTTTGATAATACTCCACATTATTCACATGATGAGTTTTCATTTGAATCTTATAAGGCTGACTCAATGTTTTTAGCCAATATGGGTGTATGAAGTAACATGAATTTACATGAACATATGTTATTTTTATTTTTACCTTATCTAGATTATGCTATGTACTTTATACAACTAGGTTTAACTTATATGTGCCAAGACCCATAGGTTGAAATAGTTTATGTGGTAGGCAATCAAGTGGATTTTCTCATCTATCATATCATAAGTTGTATCATCATCAACATCATAGTAATCTAAATAAAACCTATTTTTTCTCAATGTTCATTAATAAATGAATCTTAAATGTTGTGGATTCCTATATTTTTTTGTTTTTTTTGGTAATGTTTATTTATTCTTATGCATAAATATGTACACATTAGATTTTAATGCCTTATTTGTAAATGGAGATAAGTGACCCATTGTACTTGACTCACCTATTTCATACATATATATATTGTCAAGGAATGAATTGTTTAAGTGGTATCACTATAGGGATGCTTCAGTTTAAGAATGTATCATTTTGAAAAATTTGAAATGTTTATCATCATCAGGAATGGATAATAAGGTCCTCTCATGTATGAATTTTACACATTGATGAAGTGTAGATGGAAAAAATTCTATTGAATATATCTAAGGTCTACCCAAAAGTAAATTATATTGTAAGGATTGAGACATTAATTGAAAATTAATTAAAATTAGTTTTGTTTTTAAGGTCATAGCTAATGTAATCTATACAACTAGAGGGTTATGTGAATTGTCAAACCCTTTTATGTGTATTATTATTTTTTTAATAAAGTTTATGTTAACACCCATGGTCGTTAATAATTTCATGCTACAAATGTTTAGGCCTAATCAATAATCAATGAGAACTCTTTTTAAATATTTACTTTGTATTGTCACTTATATGAGCAAAAATAAATATTAATCAACAATATTTTTAGATGGTAAATATGTTGGATCAAAGGTGATGAGGTTGTTAATGTTACTTAGATATTTCATAATATCTTAAAAATAATCATTCTCAATGCCACTTTAAAATTATGTCTCATGTAATGCCTCATATAGGATATTTTTATACACATTACATTTCTTTAGGAGCTCAAGGATTGAATTTTTTGCATGTGTATTGTTTAATTGGTTAAAAATGTCATATCCCTAAAATTTAATAACTATCTTAGGCTTAAGAGGCACCTATTATATATTAACAAGTGGAGGAATAGTTTGATAAATAATGCACTTTTAGGTAGTAACAACATGAACTTAATTATTCCATATAAGTCATGGGAAATAATGGGTGTGGGATGGTAGCTGTCATTCAAATAAGACTTAAGTGTAATGAATGGTGAGCACATGCACATTGGCATCTAGATACTAAATTTATGTCATTATAAAATTAATTATTAATAGATATCAAGTGTTTTTTCTTCTTTAAAACCCTCTCATTGTAAACATTAAAACATAAAGTAGGATGTATGAATGTATGTTTTGAATCCTTTATGGGTTGGATGGCTCAAACCATGAAACTAATTTAAAGAATCATAAAAAAATTTAAGATATTATACCATGAAATAATTTATAGATATGTCTATGCAAAACATGATTTAAAAATTATAGAAATTAGTAATAGGTAACAAAAAAATTATAAAACCCTAATTGACCTAGGGTTATATTTTCAAAGATCAGGTTCACTAGATATTTAACTCTAAAATTTGTATATGGGATGTATATCCTACATTGGTAGTATAATGACTAAGAATATATAAATGATAATGAACAAGGGTGATAATCATATCTATAGTAGGATAATCAGGTGCTAAACTTAGACATAAGCATACACTAAATTTATTATGTTGAGTATACAATAAATATAGAAAGTAAAACTAAACTATGCATGTAAATGAGAAAGAAGTAATATATTCATCTGATTCTAATGCTAACATAGTGATGTATCTAAAATAGGTAGTAAATAACCTAGAATATACTTCTATAATTATTGTCATATTCTATATCTAATGGTTCTAGAGCTATAGACACTAATATAAACTTGAGATGGTTGTGTCGATGTTAATGTATAGGTTTGATGAAAGTATCATATATAAAATAATTGGTAAAAATAGATACAAACACCCATATGATTTTGGGTTTGACTTCACCTTCTATTTGGTGAATTCAGATATAGGTCATGGACTGTCACTCCTCATGAATTTTCAAAACCCTAGTTCTTAAGCTCCATGGTGACCTTAGGGAAAAAAGGGTTAGTGGGAACATGGTGTCAAGCTAACCCCAAATACCCTACTATTAGTGGAAACTAGCTACATATCTAATAGTCCAAAAGAGGTCCTTGGAATCATGTAGTTCTCCCCTATGTGTTAGATTGTTTATGAATCATGCAATGTGTGGAAAGCAAGTATAATAGGGACCTAGTTTTTAAATTGTAAAAATGGGATATTGGTCTACTCCTTTATTACTTTAGACCTCTAAATGTGTTATGCCTATAATTGGTATGGAAATATGGAAGCTTTATTCAATTGAATGATTGATAGATTTATTTTTCTAAATTGCCTTCATGTCTTTAGTATTTTAATAGGTGAGAAATGAATGAAGGTTGATATTATATTTATATCAATCCATTTAGAGTAATTACTCACATTAAATCACTTAAGCCAACCATTAGGATATGTTTTATCTTCAAATTGGATGAATTTAGGGAACTTGAAACTTGTTTCAAGTTAGGACACTAACATTTGTGATCAATAAGAATCCAAGAGGGGATATTAGTATAATTTTAGTATGAGTAAAAAATCACTAATAAAACTAACTCCTCAAGCCTAGACACTCAAGGAGCAATAGAGAAATAAAAGTAACTATCAATAGAAGACAAAATAACCATTATTTACCTTCCTTGAGAGAAATATTTGTATGTTGGCCATGGATGAATCTACTTAGTCATGTGATAAAATAATATTTTGAAATGGTGTTCCTTGCATCATCTCTCCTTGTCACCTTGGCAATGTTGGGATTTGGCTTTGGATTTGGATTATATTAGATCTCTTAATAAATGAACATTATAACACTATAAAGGAGGTCTTTGAAGGTATTTTTAAATCATAACATTACAATAAAAGAGCTATTTTAAGGTATTTTAACATAAAAACTTTACACTAAAATAAAATTGTTGAATAATGGGTGAATCCTTGTATTTATATCCTTCCAAACTAATGCTAACCCAAGTGCAATTAGGTTAGAGTTAACTACGGTTGAGTTTAGACAAACCCTAACTAAGTTAAGGAGGGGATAGCTAATAAATATTTTGGATAGATATCCCATTTTAAGCATGAATATCCATTTATTAATTTAAGGATTTATGGGATATATTTTAAATTCCTTGACTTTGAGGATGATGACATCATCATGACCTTCTTTTTATTAAAAGTAATTTTTTATGTTCAATAATTGCACATGGAGATTTCACTCAAGAATTTAATTAGATTTCCTTAATTAATTTATTTTGATTTTCATTTTTTCAATTTAGGAATTGTTTAATTGTCCTACTTAATGGGTCCAAAGTCTAAATTATCAATTTTTTAGGTCATAAGTTGGTTAGAGATGAATCTATGATAATTTATTATTCTGTATAGGATAATACCCCAAATAGGGATGACTCAATATAATTATAATCACTAATGTCAAATGTGATGATTAAATTGGGACATTTAGTGATTCCTAGGCTTAATTTATATTGTTTGGTAGAAATCAATATGAAGTTCAATTGAAACATAGTTGTGGACAAAATAAGGTGTCTAAAGTTTTCCCCTATTTGGGAATATGTTTCAAGATATAATCACAATAATGTATTTTAAAGGAATGAAAAATTTGTGAATGCATTTCTACAATTCCCCATAAGTTAATTGATGAACCATGGATGTCCCCTCAAGGGAGTTGGCAACAAATAAGGTTGGTGAATGTTCCCTCAAAAATAAAGAAATGATGTGACCTACAGGTAAGAAGGGTGGAAATAATTATTTGACCAAAGGTAGTTATAATCAATGGTACAATGAGGTGGCCCATTAGGGTAGTAGAGTGTTAATTATTTTTTAAAAGTTAGTTATAATCATTAGTACAATAAAAACATGCCCTACTAGGGTAGAGGAGTGAATACAATGATTTTCCCAAAGGAAATTATAATCATCAACATAATGAGGTGGCCAAATAGGGTAGGGGTAAAAATAATGATTTTCCCAAAGGTTTTTATAATCATTAGCATAATTAAAATTCCCCAATATGGCACATACATATAAAAATAATGATTTACCCAAAGGTGGTTATAATAAGTAGCACAGTGGTTTTTCATAATAGGGAGGATAGAAGTGTGATACAATTCATATTTTAACTAATAAGGTATATATGATCAAGGAAGGTCCACATTATTTTCCTCATTATGGAAAATTAGTAAAGGGTACTTACATAATGAATCCATACTCATAAATTAATATTAAGCTAGTACAGAGGATAAACATGAATTTGGGCTACCTACTAGTATAGATATGTATGTCCTAACTAGAAGGAATTTAAAATTCATTTATGATTTAATTACTCTACATTTGGGTGTTATTTGGTTAGGTTGTTTAGTTTTCTAGGTGTGAAAAAGGAAAATTACTATGACACCATTGCTTGTAAGCTCCATCAAACTAATTTTTTATTGTAAATAGGGATATTATATATCATAGTTATAGAAAATTATAACAACAATGTGTATCAAAATTATGGGAAAACGTAGCTTAAATGTAATTATAAATCCCTTAGGTGTAATTTATGAACAATAAAATCCCAAATGAATATATAACAATAAACTAATTATAGGAATGCACACTAATTCACAACCTACATATAAGATATGGATAATCAAGAATCAAATGTAAATAAAGTATAATAATCATATGATAATCAATAAATAAAAAGGCAAAGACATAAAATAAAAATAAAAAAACAAAAAAAAACACTAATAAAAAAATATAGATGCAAACAAATAAAATAACATAAACAAAAGAAACAAACAATTTGAAGCCAAGAAAATTTCAAGAAATAAACTATTTGAAATAGACAAAGGTAAAATACATATAATGGTTATATGCAATGTTAATAAAAATATAAAACAAATCATTCATGCATCTATAATTGATTTTTTACTCTTGGTAATAGGGTGAGCCCTAAGATAGGTAGCAATGATGCATGTATAACACCATAAGAGTAAAATACTAATAATGTTTCCTCTAGGTTTTAGGGAATAATGACACACAAAAATAAAATTTGGGGGAAAGAAGAAAAGGAAGGGGTAGCTGAGTTGATTCCAAATACACTAAGCAAGTGTATGTTTCCTATATAATTTAATGGACACAATATCTAACATGAAGTTTAGGCCAAATTTAGTTCTCTCAAGATATGGGATAGAATAGAATTAATGATAATAAAACATGATTGTTAGATAGAAGAATATGGGAATAGTATCACAAAATGATTAGTGTGTAGGAAAAGAGGGGGTTGATGTTCATAATCATGAAAGCATTAAAAAAATTAAATCATGTGACTATGATTTAGGATAAAAACACACTAAAAGGTAAGATGGGTATTCACAAAATAACTAGAGTGGTTATTCATAATGTTTAATACATCTAAGGTTGACAATGAGAATAAGCTCACAAAATGACAAGAGCATAAATAAATAACAAAATGGAAAGTGTTGGAAATTATTTCTCTCAAATTGGTGAGATTAGATTAAATATGTTCATAAAATGGTGTAATAATTCAAATTTAATTTACTTGTAAAATGGTGAGAGCATGGCTTAAACATGCTCACAAAAATGATGAGAGTGTTCAAAATTAAATTGATCTCTAAATGGTGAGAGCATGGAAAAGGGGTAACTAAAATGACCTCAATGTGAATTAAGCACTACCTACATAGTCCTATAATACCTCAAGTCACTATATCTCCACCATATAGTGGAAGAATTTGACTAGGTATCAACAAGTTTTTGAATCAGGAAAATGGCATAGAATATGATGGGAAGCCAACAATGTGTATAAAAATGGGGTTATTACTAACTTTACCTAAGGAATTTATAATGATAAAATAATGGCATGGGTGAATGATACTAATTTACCCAAAGGAGGTTATAATTAGTAGCATCAAGAATAAGATAGAATGTGACAATAATGAATAATACAATTACCAAACCACTATTATACTACTCTAAGATATTCCCTCAATGGGAAATGATAAATAAAATACTAAATTTATTTGAATCCAACTCTAAAGGTGCCAAAATAACCAATGGAGTGGAAAAAAGGTTAAAAAGGGTCAGAAGGGAGGTTAAAACAATTTTTCTCAATAGGATAGGTCTCGGAGGAATGGTATATGGTATAATAAAAGGAAAGTGACATTATAATACAATGTAAATTATCCTAATGGAAAATAACTCAAGTCTCTCAAGTGAAATAACACATGAGATGTATAATGTTCATATGTTTATCAAATTCATCTCCATCTGATGTAACTAACCTATAAGCTTTAGAGCCATAATTAGCAATAATGAAATAAGGACCTCACCAATTAGCCTTGAACTTGTCTCTCTTATTTTTCTCATCTATTGTGTTCTTTTAGTTTTATTTGAGGACAAGATCACCCATCTCAAACTCTCTATGCTTGACACATCATTTATACTAAGCACATATCTTATTCTAATATGATTGAAGGATTTTTATAGCTTTCATGTATTTTTCATCTAGTAACTCTAGCTCTTGCAAACAACTCTATAATCCTTGTCATTATGGATGTGATTCAATGATATATGTAGAAAAGTAAAATAGACCTTGATGGGAAGGATGACCTCAATGTCATATATAAGGGAATATGGGTGACTCCAGACAAAATATGCTAAATAGTATAATAATCCTAGAGTACATGGAATATATTCAAGTACTAATCATGGCTAGCATCATTGATAATTTTATTTAAAATACTAACAATGGTATTATTATATTCTTCTACTTGGCTATTACCTTGTGGGTAATATGTAGTGGAAAAATGTTGTGTAATGTTAAACATGGAATAAAGTGATTTGGCCTATTTTTTTTAATGATCCACCATTATCATATATAATGTCATATGGGATACCATAGTGGAAATGAGATGGTTGAATATGAATTTATAAATTTGTTTTTCAATCACATAAGGGGTATAACTTCAATTCACTTAGTGAAATATTAGGTGGTAGTAAGGATATGTTTATGACCATCTAAGGAGGTAGGGTTAATATTACCAATGAGATAAAGTCCCCACATTTAAAATAGACATGGTATAACCATTATTCTAAGTGTTCTAGATAGAACATGAATCAAATTTGCATGTCTTTGACATTGTTTACATATTTTTACATAAGCAGATATATATGCTTCCATGGTTGGCCAATAGTAACTAGTACATAGGATATTTTTAGCAAGGATTTCCCTATTGGTATGGTCTCCATTAGATACTTTATGGATTTCCCTTAATTCTAATCCAACTTATACCAAATTCAAATAATGAAGAAAATTTCTATCAAAGCTTTTGTAGTAAAGGGTTGGGTCAAGTAAGGTATATCGATAAGCTTAGTATGTGGAATTCTTTTGTTGCTTTCATGAAATGTATATTGGAAGGACTTAATCATGAAGGTAGTTATATAATTTGAATACTAAATAAAACTAGGATGAATAATATCATAAATCATTTCAACGGTTGAAGGTTCATGAGCAAGTTCTATAATATGTTCAATGAGGAACTGATAGTATTTTTCCTTGTTTGTGTTACAAATAAAAGAACCAATGGTAATCATGGCATCTATTAACTTGTTATTGGCTTGTGCTATGTTTTCAAGTTAAATGTGGGTAATCTACTACTTGGTAATGTCTACCATGGCTTTATATGGTACCAACTTATTATCTTTGGTCTATAACTAGTCTGTAACTTTATTGATGATTAGTTGAGAATAACAATGAACCATAAGATGATAAATGTTCAATTTTACTATTTTATTAAGTCCTTCAATGAGTGATTCATTTTCACCCATGTTATTAGTACAAGGAAAGCTGATATGAAATGATTTTGGAATGATATCCCTTTGTGCTATAATAAATAATATTATTGTTCCTAATCCATGAGATGTGAATGACCCATAAAAATATATATTCTAGTGTTATCACTTATGAGGTGTCTCTATGATGGTCATGATAGAATTATCTAGGAATGCAAAAGTGAGTGGTTCAATACCTAAAAGGGGATCTTCAACAAGCTAGTCTATAAGTACTTATCCCTTTATGACTTTGTGATTGACATACTCAATCTCAAAATCCCTCAGAATCATGATTCATTTATATTTACATCTTTCTAAATCTATTTATGATATTAAATACTTGAGTGCATCTACTTTGGAAATCACTATGGTCTTATTATTAAGCATATAATAAAATAACTTATGGGCTACAAATACCATAGCTATACAAGAGTTTGTTATTGTCATATAGTTATGTTCATAAGATGCCAGTGTATGACTTAGATAGTACATGTCATGTTCTTTTCCATGTTCATCATGTTAGGAAAACAGTGCCCCCAAGTCATTGTTAGTGGTAGATAAGTATTATAAGAATGGTCTCCCTAACATTGGTGGTAATAGAACTAGTGTATTGGATAAGAATTAATTAAAGTGATCGAAGGATTTCTAATGTTCTAAATCCCAAAAAAATGTAATACCTTTCTTCAAAAAATATGTGAGGGGATGGAATTTATCAACCAACTAAAAATGAAGCATTTGATAGACTAGATTTTTCCCTATAAACTATGAACTTACTTTAAAGAGGAAGATGGTAGCATCTCAATAATGGATTATACCTTGGTAGTATGAGCTCAATGCCTTGATGAGAGACAATACAACCTCATAATTTACCTAAAGTGACACCAAAGATGCACTTCCTTAAATATCCTTCAGAGTATGGATGGATGATCTTCATGGGTCTTTGATTTACCCAATATGACATTGAAAATATCATGCATCATGTCATGAAATATAACTATCATAGCCTTTTATTATGTGGCCCTAACATTCTTAAGGCTAAATGACATAACATGATAGAAACACATTCCCCATGGAGTGGTGAACATTGTCTTATGTTGGTATTCTAGCATGATTCTATTTTGATTATATCTTAAAAATTCATCCATGAAGTAAAACATTTCATATCCAACTATAGAGTCAACTATCATGTCAATATTAGGCAGAGGAAATTCATCCTTTAGGTAGGCCTTATTGATGTCTTATAAATAGTAAAATTTTTGATCCCTTATAGATTTTTACTAATAGGCACAATGTTTGAGATCCATTAAGAATAGTCAATCTGTATGATGCATCTCACTTCCAAATTTTTTTTAATATCCTTATTAACTAACATAATAATAAAAGGATTCATTTTACATAGTTTATACTTCATGGGTTTAGCATTAGGATGCATAACAAGGCGGTTTACAACCAAGGCAAGGTCTAAACCTAACATGTCTGAATAGGCCCATGCAAATATGTCAACAAACTCCCTCAAAAGGGATATAGAAACCTCACATTCCTCATTAGTTAGGGATGCACCTAATTTGATCCACTTCAGTTCTTTTGGAGTCCCAACATTGACTTTCATAGTATACTCTACTAGGAAATTCAATCCCTCTAATAAAATGGTTGGAAAATATGTGAATTAGCCTATAATGGTAAAGTCCTCTGGTCAAATTGGTTCATCAGGTTCTCCCAAACAATATGAACTTAAATCACATAATGATAGTAATGACCATGTAAAAAATATTTTAGGACATTCTCAAATAATTTGATCAAACTATTTTTATTCTTCTATAGTAAACTTAGACCTAGAAACAAGTTCACCATTGGTGGGCTCTTGAGCTTCATTCAAATATGGGTGAACATCCCCTTATAGTGGTACCTAAAATAGGTTTTCACCAAGAGACTTACCTTTTTCTTTACTTTTAACCTGATCTAAAATCAACTCAAAGAGTTTTTCACTTTGGTACCTTGATCTTTTATTATTTTGTTTTTGGATAAGGGTGTTCACCCGCTCTCCAAAATAGGCTACAAGATCTTAATTTATAGAGAACCCTTATTTGTGATTTCCCAATGTAACATTATATCTTAAGCCTAAAAAATCACAAAAGGCCTCATCATTATCACACTCATCTAAAGGTACTATGGATTATTATTGGTCGTAGTCTATAAGTTGAGAATGATAAACGGGAAGCTGGGAATGTTGGGTTATTGGCATAATGATGCAAATGGTATATGGTTCAAATAAGTTGGTTTTGATATTTTTTTTGTATATTATATGATCAGACTTTGCTTTACTACCAGCATCATCATCATTATTCATTGGTATTGGAACATAAATAAGATACATGGGTTCACCCCCAGGAAGTTTAAATATGAGGCCATGAGTTCCTTTATATCTAGTCATAGAAATGGTCTCAATAATGACCTACTAATTTACCCTCATACCTCTTCCATCATACACTTATTTATCTATGATCTTGTTAGGGATGGGATAGTTTGCACTTTGGTAGAAATCAAATAATTTGTCATTGTATAACCAAGAATCATAATTTGTAAGTGGGTCTTATTCTTAGCTAGTGAAAGGTGTAAAATTAGCACATGTTGAGCTATGAAGATTTTTTTTTCACTTCCATCTCCATTCCATAAAAATTAGCTTAGCATTGGGCGTTCCATAGGTCTTGGGATTATTAGAATCTTGGATATGTAGAATGTGTCATGGGTAAAATAATCTCCTAGACCATTTACTGAAATGGTAAAATAATTAGACATTTTAATAAGAATAATATGTGAGGTTGAGACAAGTATGTTAGGTTCTATGTAATTGGCCTCTAGAAATTCAACAAGTATCTTTTTGACTTTTTATTTTTTTGGCACCAAGTCTAGACCAAAATGGTAATTTTAACTTTCATATTTTGCCTTCAAATGCTTGAAATGTTCATATGGATATAAACCTTCATGAATATTGACCTCCATCTCAAAGTGAGGATACTTGATACATTAGTGAAACTTTCAAGGGATTGAATTAATTTCATGTATCTATGGTCTACCCAAAAAAATTAAATTATAAATCTAGGTATATCATATATAAAGTGTATCATGGGTTCAAGTCCTAATAATCACTAAGAAACTTATGGTTCCTTTTGATTCATGCTCATCATTATCTTCCTCCTTGATAGTAATATTATATGGTTGAAGGTCAGTGGTTGTATATCCAAGATGTTTGATTATCTTCAAAGACATAATATTCATGACCAATCCATTGTCTATGAGGACATTTTTTGCTTTGTCACATTATAATAACTTTAATGTATGATGGGTTATTATGGATAGGGCCAAAGGACAATATATCACTTTGGTTGAAGGTCAGCTATTGGCATGGGGCTAGGTGTCTAACCAAAGATTGAAATTTATTAGTTGTGATGTCATTTGGCACTTGGTATTGGTTTTAAAATTCTATAAGGATATTCTTGTGGATGGTAGAGGTACACAAAAAATCCAAAATAGATATTTGTGTTATTGTATTTTGGAGCTTTTCCAAAATGTCATATATTTTTTTCCTTAATAGTGGTAATTGGATTACTCCTAGTTGGCATAATGGGTTGGATCAGCTCATTATTTAGGGGTTGTGGGCCTAAGATGGTGATTTTAGACCACCAAGTTGTAATTAAACATTCTAGATTGGGTACAAAACTATTGTAACTATAAAATGATGGAGATGGTCTAGAGAGGATAATTATTGATTTCCAGTATGCTTGATGATGGTCATGAGGCAATGAAGAGTTATTGTGATAGGGTCCTATAAAGATAATCCTTAGTTGATATTGCACTTGTTTATAGTCAGATTTCAAGGAAGGATTATCGATATTGGTAGGTTGATTGACATTATTAGATAATGGTCTTAGTCTATTAGAATTTGGTTTAGGATTGATGGTAATAGTAGAAATATGCCTACCTATAACATGACCTATAACTTTATTGTAGTCATGTGCAACTATATGGTAAGTTTTTTGGTAGATGGGTTCATTTTGGCCTTGGTTCCTTCCATTTTATGGTTGAAATTAATGTTATTATTGATATTATTTTTTTTTTTGGCATTGTTATGTTGTGGAAAAGGATTTTGGTAGATGCCCAAGTTTTTAATGGAAGTAGATGTTCTATTATCTAGTTATATCTACCCATTTTCTAACATATTTTTCATGAGGTGATTCAAATATACATGTATAGAATGTACATGAACATGATGGTATTCATAAAATCCATGCTCTTTGTACCGATCTAAATAAGGTATACCCTTAGGAGAGTGTTTTGGAATTAGCCAACTAATCATATTGGCCATGACTAGTTTTAAAAACACTTCTTCATTAAGCTTACAAGGTTACTACTAACTCTAAAAGTGGGACTTATTATTAGAGGAAGGGTAAGTAAAGGTGGTGGATGTAGCATTTGAGGAATTGGTCTAGGTTGAGGCATCGTCTATGCTTGTTGGATAGGCTATATTTATAGACTAACCTATATTTGTATCATGGTTTGAGTATATAGTGTTTTCACTATCTATACATGATATAACTTAGCTACTTTATTTCCTAATGCATTATTATTGAAGTTATATGGCATTGTTTTTCATAGTTATTATCCTAAGTAGGTGTAGATGCTTGCACTTGGACTGGGATAGGGCTTTGACTTGGCCCTGAGTTTGGTTTTATATTTGATTCTAGTTTGAAAAAGGTAATTTTATAATCCCTTTATTAATAAGTACCTTTTAAATATGTATACCTTTATCAATAGTCTCCTTGAATGTGTGTGCACACTAAAGCTCTAAGTGATAAGATATTTCATTATAATTTTTTTTGGTAAATACAACTGGCAATTAATTATCTGGTAAGTTATGGGTAAAATGACTATCATTCATTATCTATCTCTATAAATAGCTCACAAATATCTCACCAAATTTTTTATTGTCCTAACTCAAATCCATTATTGAAATAGCATGCTACATATTATACAAACTTATTTGATAGATCATCAAAGTCATATATTGAGTTATTTATAAACTTAGTAAGACACTCTAAATCTTATAAATATATAATTCAAGGAAAAATAAAGAGTAAATAGATGTCACTATAGGCCACTAGACGGCAAGAAACAAAAAACTCTTCTATATATTCTCTAGGGTCTCCTTTATCTTTGTACTTGTAAAATATTAGTATTTATAACCTAGACTAAATGGTATCTAAAGATACCCCATGTTAAATGGGTATGAGCGCACATCATCTAATTTCAAGTTCTTGGTATACTTTCCCATTTGAATGGATGCAATTTCATCCTTCATCTATTTTAGTTCTTGGGCTAATAAATTTGATGGCACATTTGGTTATGGTTATGGATAGGTGGTCAAAGGTGGATTACCTTGAATAGGGCATCATATAGGTATAGATTATTATGGAACATTGGTTTATAGACCAATCAACCATAAATATTCATCCACACATTGGGATTATTTGAATGTTGTCATTAATTAAGGGAGAGTTTGTTGTGCATTATCTTTGAGTGTTGATCTTTGATATTTGATGTTGTCATTAATGTCAAAAGTTATAACGAAGATGCATGGTTTTTTCACTATTGTCAATCTAATATCATTTATGTCAAAGCTTTTTAATGCAAATTATTGATATAATAAGGCTTGAGGTATGTGTATGATTAGTTTTTATTATCAACATGGTAAGTGTTGCTCATGTGATGAAATAATACTATTAAATGAGTGTTTTAATGTCAATCTAGGTGAAATAATTAAGAAGTATCATGAGTAAGTAAATATTATTAAATAAATTTTAAAACATCTTGTAATACTTTTTATAGACCTTGTGAGATGGTATTTTCAAGTGACAAGTTGAAATGATTCATCTTCAAAGAAGAAGCTATGTGATCTGAAGTTATGTAGATGCTTCAAATGAGATAGAAAGATTAAAATGCTATGAGATGAATGCTCCAAAGAATAATTGATTGTGTTTCAACATAGGATAAATTATATAAGTTTGTATCTAAGGTATTAAGGACCTTGATAGTTATTATAAGGTCATCTCCAAGGATTTATGTATGCATCTCTAAAGATGTTATAGTCAAAATGCAAACATCTTTAAGAGGCTCTAAATACATTCTATAAAATCTACAAAGTAGATTAAGTATATGATTTTTATTGAGAATAAACAATAGGCATTATAACATAGGTCATTTCTAAGGTGAAGGCTATAGTGTGGCTACATGTTCAGATTCAAGGACTAATAAGACTTACAGGTCAAGGCTTAGAAAAAAAGAAGAGAGATGGTAGATAGATGAGGTAATTGGATCAATTTTCATGACATAATTAAGTGTGTGAATATTTTAATAGTGATTCAAGTCATTTTAAGTATGTTCATGAAATTTAGGTCTTGGTTTACAAAAAAAGACTTGAAAAGTATTTCATTTTTTTTCAAATGCACAAAATGAAGATTTATCTACCCAAGTAGGTTTTCTCAGTGTTTGTTGGCACATGTATAATCTACATGAGATTTTAATTTTTTCATGGTATATGAGGAGTGGTTATATCTCAAATTTATAGGTATTGGTTTTTGGAAATAGGAGCTAAGTTTTATGAATGATCATTAAGACTAGAAGATGTTCTAAACCCTCATAAAACCCTAACAATGACCTAATGTTGAAGATATTATTATAAATATATTATAGTGGTTTTATATGATCATAAAAGTGATTGGAGGTTTAATTAAATTCTCTTAAGAATCTCCAAGTGTGATTGGTTTCTCAGGTGAGTGAGCAAACCCTATAGAAAAGAACTTATCTTTTAAAGATTTGTTGTAGTAGACATCATTAATCGAGTCAGTTACTAAGTGGATGAAGATAAATTTGTGAGACTTATATTTTTTTCATGAATATTTATAGATAGGATTGTATATCTCAAGTTTTCAAATTTGATGATCCAATTTGGCTAGTCACTAACAAACCTTGTAGTGTAGCTAGTGACGAAATCAAATAGAAGTGAGAAGATGTTTCCTGATATGTTTGTATATGATAGTGATGAATTTAAATTAATGATGATGATTTTTATGTATTTAATTATCTATCCATGATTTTAAAAATCTTGGAGGTCTGTGAAATAGTTTAAAACATTGAATCTAAAATGACTTATCTAGCTGAGTAGAGTCTATGAAAGAGAAGGCCAGAAGATTAGTCTATGAGACCAGTAGTTTTGAATAGATATCATGATATGATTGATTTAGGTTGATATAATTATGTTTTAAGATATTTTCATAAATTTAAATACATTGAATGTGTCCAATAATATGTCATATGTTCATGTTTCCTTGACTATGTTTTGGAGTTAGTTGGCAATTATGAGTGAACAACTTGCAAAGAAGTATTTGAGCCCGTTTACCTTGAGTTGAAGAATTAGATGAAGTTTGTGATAACCTTTAGGTCAATATTTTGTTAAATATATATAATTTTTTTCCATTTTTCTTTGGAAAAATTGAGTATATGCCTCATTTGTTCAAGACATAGTTTATATATATATATATAAACTATGCCTTGAACTATTGAAGCATATACTCAATTTTTCCAATTAAAAATGGAAAAAAATTATATGCATAGGCCTTTTATAAGTAGTGATTTGAGTAAGGGTTCAAGTGGTAGTTGGACCTAAAAGGTATTATAAAGTTATGTTTAAAGATGGATAAGGGATATTTTATTGGATTATGATGTGTTCCTACCTTGTGAGATTTTTGGATAATATTCAAGAAAGATCAAAGGGTATTGTGTTGTTAAGAAGGCCTATTAGGTATCCATAAGCCTAAAAGAGGAGTAAGGGATAATTGATGTGTGGCCCACCTATTTTATTGATATATTCTCATTTAAGGCATGTTATTTTAATATTATAAGATCTATTCATGTCTGAACTAAGTGATTTGGATATGTATCCAACCTATAATGATATAATCAAGTCACTTGTATAAAATAAAGGTAGTTAGGCCTATTTTGTGTGTGGTTTTAGAGTGAGAGAGAAGAAGATTATATTAAAAAGATATAGATCATCTATGAGAAAAATAAGGGCATTAGAACAATTAAAAAATTTATGAATATCTAACAAAGGTTCTAAACATGAAGATCAAGGTTAGAAGACCTAATAAATCCATGGAGAGTGTTAGTTAAGCAAAGAGGGATGAAGATCAATTTGAAAGGGACTGAAGCGAGTGAAGAGATCAAAGAGAGGATCATCATCTGTTATAAAAGTAATAAGAGTTTTTGAAGGTGATAAAAAAATCATGTGGTTGAGTTGGTGATGATTCATCTAGGGGATTGGTGCATCCTTGCAAGATAAAACTTACTAAAGCCAAGTAGGTGCTTAGTAAATTAGGGATTGGTACTCTCTATTGTGTTGGTACTTAGTTAAAGACTCTATTAATTGGTGCTTGATATATTGGTGTTGGTACTCAATTGAATATTGATGTTTGTCTTATAATACTATAGTTTGTTTTCTTCATTAGTGAGTTTTCTACCCCTATAGGGTTTCCCATGCATATGTTGTGTTCATGTGTTTCATGCCCTTATGTTTTGATGCTTATGCTTTCTAAGATGTACATTCATGTTATAATGGATCATACATTGTTAAGTTTAATTGAATGAAAAGTTTTGAAGACTAATTTATCCCCCCTCTCAATCATCATGTTCCAATAATTGGTATAATATCAATTCCTTTAGAATAGGATTGATATCCTAAAGGAGATCCATAAGGATGACTAGTCAACAAGCTCAAGGTGGTTTCTCTAATAGTAAGGCTTCATTATTTAATTGATATAACTATGTCTTTTAAAATGTTAGAATGAAGATATATCTAATTTTAAAAGGACATGATATTTGGTTATGAGTCATGGATGGGTATGTTGCACCTCTAATTCCACCAACATATGTAGCAGGTAAGAAGTCTAGTGAAAATAATTCTAAATCAATGAATGCCATTCTATGTGTACTATCAAAGGTAGAGCTTGTAAATGTAATGCATTGTGTTTCAACCAAAGACATATGGGACTAATTTAAGACCATCTATGATGGAGACACCAAGATGAAGGTGGCCAAGTTGTAGACTCATATAAGATAATTTAAAAGTCTAAAGATGAATGAAGATGAAACTATTACATCTTATCTATTGAGTGTTGATAAAGTTGTTAATATCATAAGAGGATTGGTAGAAGATGTGAAAGAGTCTACTATGATTCAAAAATTATTGAGATAACTCACTTTTGAGTTTGATTCTAAAGTGTCTATAATATAATAAATGCAAGATTTGGACAATATAAAAATAGATGGGCTTCATGGCATCTTGACTACCTATGAGATGAGATCAAATAAAGGAAGGCCTATCAAGGAGGAAGCAACTTTCCAAGTTGAAATGAAGTCAAAGAGTAAGAAGGACATAGATGTGGTATTTTTAGATATGGATGATGATGAATTGATTTCCATGTTTAATATAAAGTTAACAATAGGTTCAAGTAAGTACAAAGGTAAGCTTCCTTTCAAGTGTTTCAACTGTGGAGAAATTGGACATTTTGCAAATAAGTATCCTCATAAGAAGGAGACTAAGGATGATGATATAAACAAGAAATCCTATAGGTATAACAAGATAAATAATAGTTTCAAAAGGTATGAGGGCAATAAGAATTCATTTAGTAATAAGAAGAGATTCTACACCAAAGAAGATAGTTCCTTACATGTAAGTGAATCAGACACATCTGATAATGAAAATGATAAAAATGAACTTAAACATGATAATAATGAATCCCTGTTCATAGGCATAGAATAGAAAATAAGGGTTGTTTAAATGGGAAAGGTCTTATGACTAATGTAGAATCAGATGAAGAAGAATACTATGACAATGAAGAATCTAAAGTGGATCTTGAAGTAGAGATCGTGAGTTCCCTAAAGGAGTTGAATATTATAAATAAGAAGAACAAGAAACTAAAGTCATTAACTCAAGATTATGAGGAGTAGATTGGATTATTTGAAGAAAATCTAAGCAACACTTTCAAGTAATATGAATAGATCATTCAATAAGTTCAAACCCAAAATGAGAATATGGTAGTAATTCTAAAATCTAGAGAAGAAGATTGAAATAGATATGAAACTAAAATATAATCTCTTAGATTAGAGTTGGATCAATTATCTAAGAAGATGAAGAATTTTTTGAAATTTGAAAAGAACACTGAGGCTCTAGATGATATCCTGAGTAGTTAAAGGTCTAAAAGTGACAAGACATGTTTAGATTCAAGGAAGACTAAAAGAAGGCACCTCAATTTAAAAATAAGGTTGTCAAAGAAAATAAGTTCAACATGAATAAACCTATCAGATAGCTCAATGCTATAAGGTATGATAAATATTTCATTGGTTATTACTTTACATGTAGCTAATTTGGTCATAGAGAAAGATAATGTATAAGACCTTCCAAAAAATGAGTATTCATGTAAATATGGAAGGATAAGCAATTTGTCAAAAGGAGATTGCAATCATCATTAGTCAAATGGTATGTATAAGGTGATTTATTACAATTATCATAATATAGGACATATTACAAGAACTTATCTTAGTAGAGTAAGAAGGTCATTAATTCAAGATGAGGTTCATATTCATTTTAATAAGAAATATATCAAGAAGACAAATCCTGTAGATAAAATAAAAGTGGAGAAAAAAACTAAAGAATAATAATATGAAAAATCTTGGAGTACATATATTGGTTGCTCAAACCACATGTTAGTAGACAAGAAAAGTCTTGGTTCTCATATGATCGAACAAAGTAGTAAGAATAAAGAATTGGCTAAGAAGAATAAGAATGAAAAGGTGAGTCATGATCAACTCATAAATCAAGATGGGATGTTTTCTACTATAGAAGATAAATCAAAAGTGAAGGAATGTCAAGAACACCTGTTATCTACATCTTTTGACAAGACATTCAAATAAAAGAAGGATGGCAAGGTTGATGATGAGATCAATCTTAAAGATCCAGTTAAGTACAAAATAATGTTAAAGAATATTCAATCTTATGAAAAGGATATGGATATTTGGGAATCTCTTGAGTTCATATTATTTTAAATCCCTATGAAAAGGGGTGGCTTCATTAAGCTTCATGGATACATTCTTCTATCAACAAAAGTGTGATGTTGTAGTCAAAGATGATTGAGAATCAAAGTGAGTAAAATTGGTAATGTGATCTTTACTTCCTAGTTCTTATGAAAGAATATATAATTGATCTAAGGGGGGGCTTGGTAGCTCTAATTTCTTTATCAATAAAGTGATTGTTTTTTATATACATGGAGTTAAGGAGAGATTGTGTCTAGGATGATTCATAAAAAATTTTGTTGAATTTTATGATGAATTAGTTAGAGAAGTAACCTAATTGAGAAGTTTCTGAGAATGGTTATCATAATTAGTTGCCATAGTTTCTAAAGTCTGTGTGTCATCTAGTGTCTTTGAGAGATAGTATCATCTCACATTGACAAGAGTGTGATTTTAGTAGTTTTATATGATCTTTGATGTCTACTACTAACAGAAGCATAGTAGATGCTTGGTTTAAGGGGGAGTTATTCAAGTTGTTGACTGAGCTTGATCTATGTTGAAGTGAACTTATAATCTAAGTTCATTCTAAAATAAGATGAATAGTTATGTAAGACTTTCATCATTAAAGTCAAAGGGGGAGAAAGATCAAAAAGGATGAGAAGGAGAAAGATCAAAAAAGATGACAAAAGGAGTAAGATCATAAAGGGTGAAATAAAAGGCAAGAAATAAGTCTAAGAGATGTTTTCCATCAAGAAGTTATTGATAGTTTTGTTGAGTATGTTTGAAATCAATGATGAAGGGTGGATTATTAAACATTGTCATTAATTAATGGAGAGTTTGTTGTGTATTATCTTTGAGAGTTGAACTTTGATATTTCATTTGTCATTGAGGTAAAAATTCTAATGAAGATGCATGGTTCTTTCATTGATGTCAATCTAATATCATTGATGTTAAAGGTTATTGTGGAAATGTTTGATCAAGTAAGCCTTGAGGTATGCATATGATCAGTTCTGATTATCAACATAATAAGTATTGTTATTGTGTTGAAATAATACTATTTAAAGAATGTTATAATGTAAATCTTAGTGAAATCACTGAGAAGTAGCATGAGTAAGTAAATGTGAGTATAGAAAGTGTAAAACATATTGCAATGCTTTGTCTAGACCTTGTGATATGGTGTTTGTAGGTGGAAATATGAAGTGAGTGAGATCTGAAGAAGAAGCTATGTGTTCTTAAGTTTTATAGATGATTCAAATGAGCTATGAATATGAGAATGCTTTGAAGTGAATGCACTAAAAAACACCTGATAATATTTGAGCATAAGATAAATTTTATAAGGTTATAACTAAGGTTTTGAGGACCTTGATAATAGTTACAAGGCCATCTCCATATATTTTTGTACGTAGATCCAAAGATGTTACTATTGAGTTCTAAAGATTTGTAATAGGATTTGAAGAGGTTCTATCAAATATCTAGAGTAGAGTAAGTGTATGAGGTTACTTGATTATACATAGGAGCATTGGAACATAGTTGAGTTTCAAGATGAAGGCTATAATGTGGCTAGAAGGTAAGATTCAAGCACTAAGAAGACTTGTAGGTCAAGTCTTAGAGATCAAGAAGAAAGATGGTACCTATATGAGGTAATGGGATTAATATAAATAACATAAGTGAGTAGGTGAATATTTATAAAGGTGATTAAAGTTTTTTTAAGTATGTGTATGAAGTTTTAGGTCTTGGTTTGTAAGAAAAAGACTTGAAAAATATTTTGAGGTTTTCTGAATGCACATAATGAAGAGTTATCTACCCAAGAAGGTTTTATATGTGTTCATTGGGAAATACAAAATATGTATGATATCTTAAAATTTTAATGGTATATGTGGAATGGTTTTATCTCAAATTTCTATGTATTGAGGAGCTAAGTTTTATGAATGATCATTAACACTAGAAGATAGTTTAAACCCTTATAAAACCCTAATAGTGAACCAATGTTGAAGATATTATTATAAAGAGATTATAATGGTTTGATATGATCAAACAAGTTATTGTAGATTTAATTCAACTCTCCTATCAATCTTTAGTGTGATTGGATTCTCAGGTCAGTGAGCAGCGCCTACAAAAAAGTTCTTATCTTTTGAAGATTTGTTGTAGCAGACAACATTAAGCAAGTCAAAGTTTCTAAGTTGATCAACATAAAAGTGTGAGACTTATAGTTATTTTTCATGAATATTTATCAATAGGATTCTATATATAAGGTGTGAAAATTTGATGATCCAAGTTGGCCAGTTGTTAACAAACCCTATGGTGTAGATTGTGATGAAATTAGATGGAAGTGAGAAGATGTTTCCTGATATGTTTTCATATGTGATTAATGCATTTAAATGCATGATGAATTTTTTTTTGTCTTGAATTATCTATACATTATTTAAATAATATTTTAATTTTGTGAAAAAGGTTGAAACATTGAAGCCAAAATGGGTTATATGGCTTAGTAGAGTCTGTGAAAGAGAAGCTCAAAACATTGGTCTGTGAGACCAATAATGTTCAATGAATCTCATGATATGATTGATTGAGGTTGATTTTAGGATTTTGTAATATATTTTTCATAAATAAAAATTCTTTTAATGTATTCAATCATATTTTAGATGTTCATGTTTCCTTGATTATGTTTTGGAGTTAGTTGGTCGTTCTTAGTGAACAACTTGTAGACAAGTATTTGAGCCTATTTACCCTGAGCTAAATAATTAGATGAATTTTATGACTACCTTGAGGTCATGATTTTTTTTAATATATAATTTTTTTCCATGTTTATTTTGAAAAAATTAGTATCTGCCTCAGTTAATCAAGGTAGAGTTTCTATATATTTGTAGGCCTTTTATAAGCAGTGATTTGAGTAAGAGTTCAAGTGGTAGTTAGACCTAAAAGGTATTATTAGACCTAAATTAAAGTTGGATAAGTGATATTTGAGTGGATTATTATGTGTTCTTATAGTTTTAGGTGTTTTTATAATCTTAATGAAAGATCAAAGGGTAATGTGTTGTTAAGAAGGCCTATTAGGTCTCCATAAGCCTAAAAACAAGAGTAAGGGCTAATTGATGTATGTTAAACCCATTATATTGATTAATTAATGTTTAAGGAATGTTATTATAATATTATAATACCTATTCATGGAAAAACTAAGTGATTTGAATATTTAGCTAACCTAGAAGGATATGATCAAGTGACTTGTAGAAAAGTAAGATAGTAAGGCCTATTTTTTGTGTGGTTTAAAAGTGTGAGAGTAGAAGAGTATAAGAAAATGATATAAATAATCCATGATTAGAATAGAGTCATGAAGACCACTAGAAAATTTATGAATATATAGCATAGGTTATGCATATGAATATCAATATCAGAAGACCTAATCAAGCCATGGAGAGGGCTACTTGAGAGAAGAGGGTTAAAGATAAATTTGAGAGGGAATTACAAAAGTGAAGAGATAAAAGAGAGGATAATCATATATTGTAGAAGAAAAAAGGGTTTCTAAAGGTGATCAAAAAATTAGGTGGTTTGGTTGGTGTTGAGTCATTTAGGGGGTTGGTGCCTCATTACAAGTTGGATTTTTCTAAAACCAAGTGGGTGCTTAGTAAATTAGGGGTTGGTACTCCTTGCTAGGTTTTTTATTAGCTAAATACTTTATTAAGTTGGTGCTTGATAGATTGGGGTTGGTGGTACAAATTTATTTGGTACTCAATTGAAGATTTATGTTTGTCTTATAGGACTATAATCCATTTGCTTCATCAGTGGATTTTCTTCCCATATAGGGTTTCCCATGTATATCTTATAATCATATGTTTCACACTATTATGTTTTGATGCTTATGCTTGAAAATATGTATATGCATGATATAATGGTTTATACATAGTTAAGTGGAACTAAATGAAAATTTTTGAATACTAATTCACCCCCTCCTCTTAGTCATATTATTTCCAACAAGATGAGGTTATTCACACTACATGCATTATTGGTGAATATTCTTGTTTATATTTGGAATATGGCCTTGAGTTTGAGGGAAATGGGGTTGTGATATAATTATGTGTCTTTGTGGAGGGTATTGTGCCTACTAATTTTGAGTAGGGACTTATTATCGAGTAGTCAAACTTGGTTGAATAAATGGTACTTGTTGTTGACTAAGGCCCTATCTTTGAATATGTTTTAAATCCTAGGTAAAATGCAACCATTTATTAATAGGTATTTGTTGTACATTAGCACCCCTTTATTGAACAACCACCTTTTGTGAACTGGATGCATGTTGGGTGTTTGGAATTTATCATTGACCAATAAAAATACATTGTTGATTAGATAATGTTTTCGATTATTGAGGTACATTAGTCTACATCTATTGAGGTAAATTTGTCACTACCTTTTGAGGTGGAACATTTATTTCTACCTCAATAGTCAAAAAAATTTTAGTTATCCATCACCTATTAATGTACATTTGGAACATTTATTGATTATAGAATATTATCCATCACCTATCGATGTGGGATAACATTCAACACTTGTTTAGATAAAACATTGGCTAGTGCTTGATTACTTATCCAATATTGTTGCATACTTGAAGAATCAATTAGTTAAGGAGTGGGAGTAACCTTCTATGGTTGGGAATAAGGAATTATTTCACCCTAATATTTCAGATTACTCATTTTATTAGTAAGAGGTACTTGTTGTTGAGGGTTATTTAGTGGTGGATTTACCTCACCTTGGCCTAAATTGGAATACACTTGCATGTCATCCACTATATTTGGCAAAGGGTCTTGCATAGAGGCTATAATCACTTCCTTAATGAATGAGACATTAAATTTTTTTCCTATTTAACTACTTTAATAAAATGCATCCACACCAGATTAACATGACCTAATGAATCAACTGATACTCTTGTTGAAGGAGTTAGATCTATAAGTAGAGCATTTGATATGGCCATGGCATTCAAATTCCACATTAGATTAAGATAACTATGATATACTTGTTACATTTTCACTAATTGGTCATCCATGGGTCCCTTTCCTTTTTTAATCATATTCAAATCTTGGTGTGACATCGACATGAGTTCCTAAGGGTAAATAGTAGAGGTTTGTTTGATATTTTGGGTATGAGATACATTTCTAGGCATTCTAACTATACTAGGTAGGTTTTCATGGGGAACTTCTTATAGAAACTTAGCCCCCACATCTATTTATCTAACCAATACCTCATCCATATTTTCAATCAATTGAAAATCAAATAAGTATGGGTAATAGGTCGATGGCATGGTAATGTAGCAAGGTTGTTATTGGACTTGTTCAATAACATATGGTACACTATCAAGGTATTGAACAATTTTTTTTACTCTTAACTTGGATAAGGAGCTGTATTAACTAGGTAGTGTGATAATGGATCTTCACCTTGTTTCATCTCATAAACTACATCATCACCATATGGGTCTTAAACAAACACATCATTCATGACTATGTTTTCATAATCTAGGTTGTACATGGTTCCACTACGTGTTTAGTAAGGCATATCTAAATCCATGACTAACATATCATGAAAAAAAGGCCTAGTGTTCTCAAAACTCTTAAAATGTGGTATAAAACAACTAGTTAATGCTTGGTATGTCTAAAAAATTGGTGTAAATAGAAAACTTAGTATTTTGTTGAAAATAGTCTAAACATAGCTTAGAATGGATCTATTCTGAAAAATCATGAATGGTAAGCTTGGTATTAAATATCTCCAAGGTCTAATGTCATGTACACAATGGTTAAATGAAAGGGAAATTTTAACTCTAGGTTTTTGGAAAAGTGTTTTGAATAAATCTAATCTAGGTCTAAAATGAAAATGGTTCTAGGTATTTTGGAATGAGGTAAAAATATAGACTCAAAATGTACAAAATAAATATAAAAACTAATTCAAATGATAGGTCTTTGGAAACAAGGCACAAATATAGACTTTTAAAACAAACTAGGTTTGTAAACTAAAAGGCAAATGCTGGGTCTTTGGAAATAAGGCACAAAGATAGACTTTGAAACAAACTAGGTCTTGGTAAAAACTTGAAATTTAATATAATATCTAAGGCAAATAATTCAAAACACTTTGGCTCAATCTAGGCACATGGATTAAAAAACAAATTTGACCTTGGTATAAGACATTAAGTTTAGGCACATGTTCAAAATGAACTGGTAAATTCAATCTTAAGTAAGCAAAGATAAGAGCTATGAGTAAAACATCCAAGCCTAATTGATAATAAAGGATCCATTGTAAACTAATTGTGCTTAAGGTTTATTTAAAAGTAAGTTTTGACCTTATTTTAAGGCAATAAAATGAACTTAGGCACATAGAAAATAAACCAATTTCTAGATCTAGGCAAAAACAATCTTCAAAGTAAGCAAGGAATTAGCCCAAGTTACATAATTCAAAGGTGAGAGATAAACATCAAATATAAAATTAAGCATGCCATAGGTATAAACCACTCAAATTTAAATTTGAACTTTGCAAGACAAATTTTTGACCTAGTTTAAAAGACTTGGATGCTTGAAATGGATAACATCCTACACCCAAATGGATGGCATAATAACATCAATTATAGATTGAAGGCATCTATTGTTTTGAACTTGGTTTTAAAAAAATCAATATTTTAAAATAACATGAGCTACATAATGATGTTAGCTAGATCAAAAGTTATGACAATGGTTTTCAAAACTCCAAGGTAATTACCTGGGACAAAATGGGTAGTGTAATGATGAACAATTCAAAT
Organism: Torreya grandis; assembly: GCA_037957365.1. NCBI lineage: Eukaryota > Viridiplantae > Streptophyta > Pinopsida > Cupressales > Taxaceae > Torreya > Torreya grandis. The sequence continues at coordinate 580,768 of JARHVA010007682.1, read as the reverse complement.
AAGTGACATAGACATAGATGTTTTGGAATGAAAATTCTAAGTAAAAAGAGTGAGTATAAATAGAGAAAATAACACCTCTTAGGCTAAAGTGGTGTAAAAACATCTAATTTGTTTATAAATCATTTTGACGTGATAATAAAAACAAATAGTTTTAACCTAAAAACATGCATGTAAATCAAAGAAAAAATAAATATGACAAATGACTCATCATATTCTTATAAATGACATAGGTGTGCATAGATTCATGTAAAGTATCCACCAATATACCAATGTTTATGAGGAATTAAGTGTTAATCCATAAATTAAATTATAGGTGTAGTTATAGTTTTTACACCCCCATGTCTCTAAAGCATTGATAGATGGCATGAACTTAGAGTGAGTATCACTCAACATTTGACATGAAATTATAAAACTAGTGGAGTTTGAATAAAATATATAAATTTTTCACATAATAAATGTGATAGAGGTACAAACCAATGATAGGGGGTTAATCAGTGGTGGAAAACAACACAATTCTATTTCCAAACCCTTCAAAAACATAAGCATTCAATGCAACCATTCATGAAGCATTTAGGTTGTTTATAACAATGAACAAATAGATAATGAAAGATTACACACACAACACAAGATATATTTGGGAAACCCTCTTGGGGGAGAAAAAGTAATTTAAACAATATTTGGCCCACTATCCTATAAAGGTATTGATTTTATTTAGATCAGCACCAACTGATCAAGGAGCACCCACCCCTCAATTTAGTCAAGCACCCACTTGACCTTTAACTAGCACAAACTAACAAGGAGTCTACAACCCCCTAGATGATAAATAAATATTTCAATCACTTAAAAACTGATATCTACCTATTATTTGATGCCTTACACACTATATTATGGTCTTCTCTCTTTCTGACACCCAAACGACCCTCATATACACACTCAAACTTGCAAATCCTTCTTTCATTCACTTCTCTCCCTAATATTAAAACTTGCAAAAGCACTATCTTTGACATAAAAAATATAACCTATAGATCATACACATATTCATTAACCTAATCTAATATATAAAACAACCAATAGGCACACAACCTTTCCATTTTCCTTCACTCTTCAACTCTTACACATACATCTTCTCTTTGATTTCTCACATCTAAAAACCATAATCTTTTATTCCATAATTTATAGAGCCTTCATGATTATTAAATTCTTGGTCAGACTTTAGACTTTTATTAACCCTTAAGACATATTACATAGCTCAATACTATCCTTACAAGTTTACCATAGCAACTATGGGTCACACATAAGTAATTACACCTTTCAATTAGGCCTTAGTAGTCCTTCTGGGTCTCATGTAGACCTATTCACCCGTTTAACACTCCATCAAGAAATTTATAAATAAAAAACACTTCAAAAATAATATGTCAACTCCACATGACCCCTTCCACATCCTCAAATTATCATAGGCATCACAAAACTCCTTTGTGTATTCTCAATCTACTCAAATATTATCTTTGTACACAAAAACACCATGAATGAAAAATTAGTCAACTTATAAGCATTTGTTCATTTATAATATGGATTGGTAAAACATCCAAATTCCATACATATCATCCTTAGAGAGTCTAAAACACTCTCCAATATTTAAGTCCCCTTAAAACATCTAAATACCAACATAACAACTTAAAAACCCTTCTCAAGTTATTTGCAAAACATGAACATATACATAGTCAAATTTGGATCTATATATATTTAAATATATAAAAAATAGACATTATAAATAGGTTATCTATATTCATCATGAAGTCCTCTACAACTTTTCCTTTTACACCAAGATCAAATTCTGCATAAATCAAAATTTATAGCACAAAAATTGTAGACTATTTTTCCCTCATAAATTCAAACATCTGAATTCCAACGGTCATTGAGCAACTATTAAAATTAAAAAAAATTGTAAAAATATCATGTGTTATAATAGCTTTAATGAATTTTCATAATTTATCTCCCTAGAAATTATACTGGTCTTTACCTTTTCTTACTATTAAACATCAAGCACTTGTCATCATCTCACTACTTCTTGACAATTTGGAACAAATGAGATCCATTGATCTATATAGATTAACTTGGTATTTATCTTGAAATTCTCATCATTGATCTAAGATTTGGGATCGTATTATTGTATTTTATGGTATCTCTATGTGCCTTCTATAGATTTGAATCTTTGACTTTGACTGAAATTATTAATCTTTTTATAGTATGAATATATGTTCATCATTGATCTTTTGGCCAAGCTTTGTGAATATGACACATGTCACTAGCATATTCATTATTTGGCATATTGAATTTAATGTATATCATTATATCAAGATCTAAGATTTAATATACACTATTATATATTAACTATATGATCTAAAACATTGATGTAGTTTATCTTGACGGTCTCTGGTGCATCATAGTTTGCAAGTACAACTTTAAAGATTTATATCTCAAGCTAGAAAAAACTTCAAGACTCTAAATATTAAAGGTAAACTATTTGAAATATATAAAATATCACCATGAAATCATTTTACCACTATTGACTTTATAAATACCTTTAATAAATGCAAAAAAAAATTTGGATCATACATGTCTGCATGACATGTAGTGACAGTCTGGCTAAGTATACAAACTTAGTGAAATTATATCTAAGAGACCAATTTTCACCTTAATATATTTATCTATGCTTAACCTCAATTTAAATATTAACCATAGATATTTGGGACTAACTTTATCACATACATATGACCAATTTCCCTTGACTCATCTATACATGGTAATGGTGATGTTAGGAAATTACCATCTCAAATTTTTCTACCACTAGAAACAAAATGTCAAGATGAAAACTATGAACTAACATATGAAATAAAATCATACAAAAAATAATTAAAATCATATAATACCTCTTATGTGACTTATTTCATATCCTTAAATCACCATACTCATCCCTAAACATCCTTAACCATGTCAAAAGTGAAGATCAACCAAGCCTACTTCAGCATACTAGGACAAACATACTATACACTTTTTCATTGAAAATTAGACTATCAAGACACTCCATCCAATTATTTGGAAATCTCCATGACATCATTGACAACTCCCCAATAATCTCCCCTTTTGTCATTAATGTCAACACCTATTAATAGCTCACCTTCCTTCTCTCTTTTCAAGTACTCTCACAATATGAACCTTATCCCCCTTTGACATAATTAAAAGTGGGTAAAAACTGATCTTGAGGACCTAAAAAGACCAGTAATAGCAGATGACCACCTTATAAGGATGATACAAACTCTCCCTTACCTTGATCCTACCTCTTCTTTGCTTTGACAACTTCCACTTGATACATGCCAACACTCTCTTTAACTAGAAACTACAACTAATAAAGAAATAATACACACAAGCACTAAAATATGATGGAAATCACCAAGAAACATCAAATAGGGACTCCCCCTAATATATTTGATCCATTTAACCTCTTGATCATCTTCATATCTTCACACATCATGAAGACCCACCACACAAGATTACTAACCTTCTCTCTCAAGCCACCTTAAGGACAAATAAAAAAACTTCATGCCACTCACCAAATAGGAAAAATTCTCTAAACCAACCTAAGAACTCACTTTGAAACACTCATTCCTTTCTCTTTTGGAGAGACTAAGAAAAAACATCAAATATTCACACTAGGCCTGTATATACTCTTTATAGCCCTACCTGGAACTTGCAGAGCTCACAAATTTCATTAGACATACTTTAAAGACATGAAACTTCATATCTAGGTACTCTCATATTCCCCCTTAAACACACTATTCTTTTGCCTAGCTCTTCCTATGCAAATGCTTCCTTCACAAATCCAATAGCTAATTAGGCCTCCATTTTTACAAAAACATGAATAATTTGAAAACCACAAACCCTAAGATCTTTGTGAATATTTATTTGATAACCATTTGTCCAATTCAACCTATTAGGATGCATCATACCTCAAATCATAAGGAAAACCATTTTTTTATCATAGATCAAAACTATAGAATCTTCAAATAAACAAGGTCAACACCCACCTATGAAACTTCTTCCACACCTAGAGACAACCATCAGACACTTATGAACCAAGATTTGAGCCTTCATAACTTTGGTAACCTTGACTTCCTATATCATGGTTTTGATTTTCAATAAGAAAGGTAAAGTTAGGAGCACACAAAAACCTCCAAAAGGCACAAACAAGACCATCAAGACATAAAACCACCTAGAACACATCACAAAGAAGTGCACAAACCTTTATGATCACCAAAATCTTCTTGGCAGTCCATAAATATCATTATACCATTTAGAAATACCCATTATGATACTATACACACTTCATACATAGAAAAAAAACCTCATGACATCACTCTAACATCATCAAAGCTTTTATCCCATCGTGAAACACCAACTCCAACTAGAAACACTAATCTCTTACCTTCTAGGATATTTTGAAGAACACCACAACAATACTTTATTTTCTAATAAAATGAGTTTCTTAAGAAGAATAGATGAGAGATCCTCTACTTCACATGGTTATTTAGAATAATGTGAAACCACGAGTTGCCCACAACTCCTCATATTCCTTCTCCTCCTTAGTCATTTGATACTAATAGTTCTTCTTCTTCTTAGGCTTAAGATAAAAAACTTGCTCATCTATTATAATATTCTCCTTCTAATCTAAAATAATATTGACAACACATGGGGATAAAATATATTCATGACATACCTTTTTAGCTGAAAAATCTTCCTTATAGTTCAAAACATCATCATTAGGTACTGAAAATTGATGTTCTCATAGACACCTAAAACTGGTCACCGATAACTTCCAACTAACCATTTGACTAATTTCCATCAAAGTGCACAATTTGGCTTAAAAACACTAAAATACATTAAATGAGTTAAAATTGATATATTCAAGTGCTGATTTTGATTAGAATATCATTAAATCAAGTAATGTAATTTATGGGCTAGCTAACTTTGATTAGATCATTTTGAGTCAAAATGCCAATTGTGCACTTGGGTACTCTAGATTGCTCTTTTCTATCAAATATCTTGCACAACACATTTGTATTTTTTATTTGGTTTTGGTAACATCCTAAATGGCATAATAGATCTAACACATCTGACATTAATTTTTAATTTCATTCCAGTCAAATTTTGGACCAATAACAAGACATTTTAACCAATTTGATTAATTTGTGAAACAAGAGGAAAAATTTGCAGAAAAGTTGACTAATCATGTTTTAGGATAATTAAACTAAATTATGGCCTTATGTTAATTTTCCATGGAACTTTTAAAATAAATCTTTATTGAAAATTTATTTCTATTAACCACATCACCAAGTGACATCATCATATGGGGTGGCATCCATAAGCCATAAATACATAAAATATCAAGATTAGGGGTCTCACATGCCTCATTAAGACCCTCCATGAATATTTAATACCCCTCTATCCCAAATATTAATGATGATATTTATATAATGAAGTTTATATTTAGCTTTATTCATGGCCACATATCTCAATCTTGAGATGGATGGTCATGGTTGATCCTCAAACCATTTCCAAAATCTATAAATAAGAGGCCTTGCCTATTGAATTTTAATCTATTTTATGCAAAAATTATAATTCCTAAATTCATTTAAATATCATTTCATCTTAATTTTATAATTCCAAATTGTTGAGCCAAGCCAAGCCAAAGCCAAAGGTGCTAAGAGGAGATGAAGGTAGCCACACTCCATTGAAGAAAATATATTGAAGCACAAGCTGAGTAAGCCAAATAAGGAAAATTCTGTAGAAATCAAGGATTTGGTAATAAATTATTGTTTTGTGTTCATATTTCTTATTTATTTCCATTTTTAGTTGTGTTCTCAAGTGGCTTTCCCTCACTAAGCTCTCCCTAGTAACTAGGCCTAGAGATGTATGCTAGCTAGTGCATTAGTTTTTCAATTTGATTTCATATTTTCACTAAAAATATACTAAAAAATCTATTTATTAAAATTCATAGTTCACATAATGTCATTCTCAGTGGGACTATCATCATGAGAGCGCAACCCACAAACTTTTTTGTATTTCATAGCTTTTTTGCTTTTTTTTAAATTATTTTTGCTTTGAGTAAAAATGGACAATAAAGAATTCATAAATTTTTATTTATTTAATATTTTTAAATAATATATATAAATATGATAATGATATTATATAAAAATTTCACAAAAAAACTCGTTATATTTTAGAAGTTATATTTGTTTTAGTGACTGTCACTTTCTATTTTTTATTTTTCTAGTAAAAATAGTTAGAACAGAGTTGATATATTTTTTTAATTAACTTTTATGATTTAAAAATTTTCAAATATTTTTACCCTTGATTTTATTTAAAACATATCAAAATATCCTAGCAAACGAATCTATATTTTAAAAGTTATGTTAAAAATACTAACTGCAGGTTTTTATATTTTATGTGCAGGATTTTATATGTTATGTGTTATATTTTATTTTTAGCCTTCTAATTTATTTTTTGAAGGTGTTCGTATATTTAATATATTTTTTTTTTATGATTTTATTTATATTTTTTTTAACATTTTATAACATAACACATTTTATTTTGAGGTGATGCCTTAAGGGTAGATGGGTAACTGACCGACTTTGAATTTGTTAAAACATGTTTTAAACCATCTTTTGCATGCTTTTTAAATGAACTAGGAAATTTGTTTTAGTATTTAATGGAACATTTATGTTATTAAAATAAATTTTTGATAATTATCCTTTTAAATTTACAACTTAAGACCAATTTTTCAAAATAACATCACCACACCTTTTTATTTGGGGCTTAAAAATGAACTCATCTTTCAAAGCTTTTGTGTTCACTACTTGTTTCAATTAGCACTTTGTTTTCATAAAATAGAAGGATGTTTCTTGTATGCTCTTCCATTTGTCTCCTTTAAGGAACCCTTGTAATCAAAATATATTTCCTTATTTTCAGATTTCCTATCCCAAGGCATAGAATGAACGTCATCTAAAGCACTCCCCAAAAACTTGTAAAAGTATTGGGTGACTTTGACGATGACCCTAAAGTCTTTATATTTTATGCTTTCTTTATTTCATGTAAACTTGTCTTATGAGGAGGAATTAATTACCTTTCACAAGTTATTTATGGAAGCTTTGACCTGAGGTTTCATCTCCCAGCATTGACTTCATCCACTCCTTCTGAGTTGCACATGGGATGTATCTGCATTTAGACATCACACTACACAGAGCGAATAGTACAATGTAGTGGTTGTAAAAAGGACTAGACCTTTTTACAACTATCAAATCCCATGGACACCCAATTTCCATGATTTTATTTCTCATAATTTTACAAGAATTCATTGTGCAATTTATTCCCCTAGAAACATTTGAAAGGTTGATAGTTTAGTCAACCCCACATTGCCATACCCTTGCTAGGATTTGGATGATTATACTTAGATTATTTTGGTCATTTTTTCTTGGAATGTTTTGAGACTAAAATTTTTTTGTTTTTTTCATAAATCCATGGAAAAATCAATTTGTTTATATGTCATTCTTTTATCTAAAGAGGCGTTATGCTGGCCATTTTACACCACCCTTTTGCCTTGAAATTTTTGCTAACTTATTTATGTTTGTGTCAATTTGAGTTGTAGAGGATAGTGTTATGCTGCCAAAATTATATCAAACCATTTTTCCTTTTGAGTATTTGAAACATAACATATGTCACATCATTCAAGCATTCTTATGCTATTAGGCTATTCAATTTAATTCAAGACTAGTTTACCTTGTATCAAAAACTATTTATTTCAAACCATGCCATTTATACCATTTGGACCTTGTTTATTTGTTGTCATTCTTGTCTATCTTATTTGGTCAGATATTAGTTTTCAATGTTGAGTTTTAAATTAACCTTATCAAGTTTAGACTCAAACATTGATTAAATTTTATTTAAGCCTTAATTCATGGGGATGATATATAGATCCTTCTCTTTTGGGTTGCATAACTTTAGTTAATTGATTACCTAAATTTGAAAACTATTGATGGTTTGTTTGTCCAAAGCCTATCCTCATCATTATTTGTGCCTTTATTTGGGATAAACATAGCCTTTCTCCAAATGCCTTTAATTTTATGCCTCATACCAACTGATCATGTTTATGTTTGATTATATGTGTCAGGTCTATGTCAAAGCCATTTCCAAACTTGTTAGATTAAATCAAATCACATCATGCCTTTGTTTCAAGTCTATATTTTGACATCATTTGCAAAAATTCCTAGCATAACCTATTTGAGCCTAGCTTTTGGCTCCGTGTTTGGAAAAAATACCTAGTGAATCTTTTCCCTTTCCTAGTTTAGAGCTTTTTTAGAACACTTTAACCTAGGCATTTAACATGCCAATTTTTATTCAGATGCTTGACATTTTGTGTGTATGACATTTAACATTAGACATTTTATGTTAGACTATTTTATGTTAATTTTTTTCACAAATCATTTTGGAGATAAAACTCCACTTTCAGACCACATTGGAGATATAGCTCCACCCCTTCGACCAAATTATACCAAGTTTGAACCATTTGTCCTTTGGACAATTTTTAGAGTTTGTAAAACTCTAAGCCTTTTTTTATATATTTCATCACTTAAATGGATATGTCTAGCTAAACTTATGGAGGAGTCATGTAAAATCCAACTTATGATAGAATGGCCACATAAAATCCCACTAGGAACCCCTATAGAGAAAAATTTTCTAAAGAGTTTTATTATTCTCCCTACAATACTCCATATGGGGAACATAGTCAAAATCCACAAAATCAAAATCAAGACCTTGATTGGAATGAAAATGCTTGTGAGAAGGAATTTGAGGACTCAACTATAGATAATGTTGTTTGGGATATAAATACATACCCTCTTTGAAATAATTAGTACATGGAACATAGTCAAGAACCAGCTTATGAGCCAACTCATGACTTGGATGATATGGTTTATAAGGAAGACTTAGATGATTTGGCTTGTGTAATAAATCAAGTTCCATGACATCCTTTTGTTATCTAATCATCGACTACCACTAACCCTATTTTAGATTATACAAGCTATCAAGTTATACAATATCCAAAGAATACCATTACCATTCCTAGACCTAGTCCTTTGGCTTTTATGAGAAACCAATCTCCACAGCACCCATTCATCATTCCATGACCTAGTATTTTGACTTGTGTGAACAATCAAGCTCCACACTACCCTATTGTTACCATCTCATGACTTTGTCCTTTGGCTCATACAATAAATCATGATCCCAAATTCCCTACAATTATCCAACCATAGGCCATTCCTCCTCCATTACCAATCCCATCTAAATCTCAACTAATCAAATCATTTGAAGACCAATCTATGTTAAAAAATAGTATCTTCCAACTCATTAGAAACCAAGGCCAAGAGAACCAACTAATCTAAGATGTTTTTGTTGAATCAAATATTTGTGATAAGTCAACCTGTGATGGATTGCCTATTGATCTTATACGAGTTGTTGAGGAGTCTCACTTTGATGAGCCAGTCTTTACTGAGTCACTTATTAATGATTGTAACCACCTTTGGGAAAATCATTACCTTGACTATATGCCTATTTTTTAAGAGTATCCCCTTGATAAGCTAGTTCTTGAGGAGTTTTCTCTTAGCCTATTTCCCATTATGGAGGAGTCTCACTTTGACAAACCAGTCTTTGTGGATCCCATTATGCCATCAAAGGTCATTACTTATCCAATACCAAAAATTCAATAAGACATCATTGTAATAGAGTATCCATTAGATGAATAATTAGAGTAAGGGTTAGGTTATATTCTTGGATTGACATCAGATTTAGCATCAAAATCCAAATCAACATAAGTCTCAACATTAGATTTAAATTCCATTAAATTATAATCAAATTCAAAAGAAAAATATTTGTGTGGCTATTACAACATTAGTTATTCATAGTTCATAGATCAATTTGAATACATCTATGATCCTTCTAAAATTTTTGAGGATTAGTAATTTAGTATTGACACATGTTCTCCTAGTATCTTCTACAAAAATTGTGATGCCAACACCCATTATATTACCATTCCACATGTCATTACCATCAACCGAGATATCCATATTATTAACATTATATCTCCCATAAGTGTTGATTGGGATAGATAGAATCACACTTTATTGAATTACATCCATGGTGATATAGTAGTTGAGGAATATCATGAAGGCTAAGACCACATTCATGTAGCAGAAGAACACTCTCCTAGTGAAACCTTCTTAGATGCACTAGGATACAATCAAAGTTCCAACTCAACATCTTATAATAAAATGTTTTTAGAATAATTAAAATAAAATGAAATTTAAAAGCTAATGTTCATTAGTTAAACCTTCTTATAGGTGCTAGGGGACAATAAAGACAACTTCATTGGTGAAAACCTCATCAAGGCACCAATAGTTGTGCACAAAAGTTCTTCACTACTTGATGAAGACAAAATCAAAGATCAAATCAAAATAGCTTCTTATCTATAGCCTAATTAGATGGTTGATAATCTCATGCAAAAAAAATAGAAAAATCTACTAGTCCTATCAAGAGAATAAGTCTTTAGCCCTACCACAACCAAAATTATGTCAAATCCAGCATCAACAACATTACATGTGACTGAAAGTCCTGATCTTCATTTATTTCCCCACCATTATACATTATATTATCATCTACCATTATATTTCATAATCAAACCTACCATCCATTATTTGTACTTATTTATCATCCATGGCCACACTTTCCTTTGTAGAGGATATAAAGATACCTTATATCAATTTTTGAAGGAATCAGAATCAATGACCAATAAAGACCACAAAAGCATTATCAACATCCAAATCTGTAGGTAGTTATTAATGGAGAATCTATTCAAACAAGGTGTGGGCTATTAATTAAGATGGTCAAGTATTTTTTTTGTAAAATTTATTTATTAGGATGTGCATCTCCCCATTAGAAGGAACAATAGAATCAAAAACCACACCCAAGCCAAAAACATGTACCATACCATTTCATTGCCATGCCATTGCCATTATTACAATATTTTTTCCATTATCACATATCCCAAATAATCACCTTCTCATTTGGGGGAAAACATCTTACCATTTTATCCAATTTATCAAACTATCATTATCCTTAGCAATACTATTGCATCTAACCATTCCATCCCTATCTAGACCAAAGCCTATTTTTAGTCATCCTACCCAATCCTATTTTGATATTGGATAATTTGGTTCTTCCTACACTTTTTGTAAGGGGATTTCAATTAGGTTTTAACTCTTATAAAAATCATGTTTACAATGATATTCTATAAAATTAGTGTGACAATTGATTTGGCAAGATATCTTTCATCCTATCAAGTTTGTTTATGTGAGCCTGTTTATAACTGCCTATGGGCAAATTAGTGTCTCACCAATCTTGCTACTAATTATAACCACATATGGGAAAATTAGTATCATTGAAATATTCTATCATATCCTAGTTATAAGTTATTGTGGGTAAACTAAAGGCAACACTTGTTACCATGCATTGTCGCATCACCTTGACATTGTTATTTTCATTTGACTTGCCATTTTTTGGATTTGAGAACTTGTTGGGACCTAGTTGGTTTTTCCTCACCTTTCATGTGGATGTAACTATTATGATTTGAGGTCATTCCAAGACTAATTAGGTCATGCTCAATTCATGTTGAGGTCACCTCAATCCCCCTTTCCATATGCTCTCATTATTTTGTTAGCAACCTAAGCCAAATGTTATCATCATTTTATGAGTAGGTATCTTATCATTCTCTAATGAGTTATGTTACCTCAAAATTTAAAAAACATTCATAAAATTTCAAAAATTCAAAATAATTTTTCTTATATAATCCTATTTAGTTATCCTCGATCCACCCTATGTGGGTAAAGTCATTGTTAGGATGCATTCTTTTGTTTTTATTTTTAGGATTTCTATTTGTTTGTCTATTTTGAGTTGTTTATTTGTTTATTTATTTGTTTATTATTATTTTTTTCTTGCCTATATTTTTGCTTTCAAAATTATTACCTTGACTTAGTCTATATGTATGCATTGGGTGATTCCTTGCACACATTATTCTTGAGTCTATCCATATTCATATGTCAACATTGTCATCATGGATTTTTTTCATTAGTGCATTGTTTCCTAGTGTTTATTGGATTATGACTTAGTCCTTATGCATATTTTATCCAAGTCTTCATGGTGTTCTATCATGATGCCTACCATCACATGCTACAAAAAAAATCAGCTTCAAGAATATCTACAATCAATAAAGCCATAAAAGTTTCTCCCTGACACCTTGTCAAATCCTTCCATCCCACCCTTCATCAAATAAACCCATTGGCCATTGTAGTTATATCATTTCTAATAAGGATGAGCATATCCTCATTAATAGGTATAATTGAATCATTTATATTGATCAATCTCATTCCTCTATTTATCTCTTTCATCACTTTATGCCTACTCATATTTAATTTATATTTTAGGTTATATCTTTGAGTTATACTTGTTAGTCATCCCTAATTGGGGAACCATCATCTTTGGCCAATATAGGTCCTCTTATTAATTTTAACTACCTATGGACAAATCATTATTTTGAATTTTATTCTTGGTTATAACCACTTTTCAGCAAATTAGTATCTTTTTTAACTCAATGCATGCAAGCATTTTCTCATTTATACTAATCTCAACCATGGGTTAGTTCCACCTTTGTTATTATTTATTTTTGAGGGACCATCCATCAACAAATGTGATGGCCACTCCCTAGAGGGGGCACCATCCTAAGATTCCTAAAAACCATTTGGATTTTTTTTCTTCTTTTTAGCATACATGCCTTTTCTAATTATTTTATAAGATATTTATTTGCCTATGGTTTGAAAGATCTTCCTAAATAGGGGAAAACTTTAGACACCTAAAACTAGCCATCGATAACCTCCAACTAGGCCTTTGACCAATTTCCACCAAAGTGCACAATTTGCCTTATAACATTAAAATATATTAAATGAGTTGAAATTGATATATTCATGTGCCAATTTTGGCTAGAGTATTATTAAATGGGGTAATGCAATTAATGGGATAGCTAACTTTGATCAAATCATTTTGAGTCAAAATGCCAATTTTGCACTTGGGTACTCTAGATTGCTCTTTTCTATCAAATATCTTGAACAAGACATGTGCCTTTATTATTTGGTGTTGGTAACATCCTAAATGGGATAAAAAATCTAATGCATCTAACACTGATTTCCAATTTCAATCTAGTCAAATTTTGAACAAGACATTTTAACCAATTTGATTAATTTGTGCACCAAGAGCCAAAATTTAAACCAAAGTTGACTAATCATGTTTTACTCTATTTAAACTAAATTAGCGCCTTAAGTTAATTTTACATGGAATTGGTTGAATAAATATTTATTGGAAATTGATTTATATTAACTACATCATCATGTGACATCATCATATAGGGTCATCCATAGGCCATAAATGCATAAAATATTAGGATAATGGGTCGTCCACATCTCATTAAGACCCTCTATGCCCATTCAATACCCATCTATCTTAAATATTAATAGGGATATTTTTAGAATGAATTTCATATTTGTATTTATTCATGGCCACACATCTCAATCTTGAGATGTGTGGCCATGAATAAATCTTCAAACCATTCCAAAAATTTACAAATAGGAGGCCTTGCCTATTGCATTTTAAGATTTTTTATGACAAACTTATAATTCCCAAATGCATTTAAAAATCATTGCATTTAGTTTTATAATGTCAAATTATTGAGACAATCCAATACAATACAAATCCAAAGGTGTCAAGAGAAAATGAAGGTAGCCACACTCCATTAAATAAGATCTCATGAAGCATAAGCCGAGCAAGCCAAAGAAGAAACCTTTTGGAGCAATCAAGGATTTAATAAAAAATTGGTGTTTTGTATTCATATTTATAATTTGTTTCCATGTTTATTTGTGTTCTCAAATGGTTTTCCCTCATAAATATCTCTGCAGTAACTAGGCCTAGAGATGTATGCTAGCTAGTGTGTTGGTTTTTTGAATTGATTTCATTTTATCACTAACAAGATACTAACACCTTTCTTGAGTCAAATTCCTAGTTCATAGTTTGTTACATGAAACTTTCTTAGCAATAACAAGATGTTCAGTTGAATCCACACACACCTTATAACTATCCTCAACTACTAGCTTGGTCTCTTCATTCACAACATGAGAAAAAAATGAGAGCTTTTTGCACTCTCCAACCTCTATAATATTATCCACCATAAAAAATAAATTTCTTGGACTTGCAGACTCATCATGACTCATGCTTACCACCTTTGGTTTTCATGAGTCAACTTTCCTTATTTTTTGTACTCTAAGAGCCTGATTAAACCTATTATATCTTATAAGCCTTTACTTGTATAATCTAGCAATGTGACCTCTTTATTGATAGTTGAATCACATGATGAATTTTGAAATAAGGTTATGATGCCTTTTGTGATTAGAATAAAATCTTGTAATGTGTCCATTCATTTACAATTGAAAGAAACTATTGCTTTTGAATAAGACTCACCTTTTTAGTGATGAACCCCATCATAGTTATATGCAAACTCATTTATAACAGGTCTCTTGCATTCTCTAGATCTATGCCCAAACTAATTACATGTGTAATAGCAACCATTGAAACTTACACACCTTATGGCATTTAGTTGTTTGATCTATTTTTTCTTCATTTTACCATCATATTCATTCTTTGACTAATTGTTGACCTTCAAGGTCTAATTTACATTATTCTTCATCTTGTCTTGAGTTGCATTTTTTGGTTCTTCTTTGTATCCAAGACCAATTCTATCACTTGCATGTTTTTGACCACTCAAAATATTGTCTAGATCACTAAAATTTTTATCAAACTTGAAAAATGATTTCAACTTACTTTCAAACTTCTTTGGATTTTAATGACTCGTTTTCAATTACATACCTTGATCATTTATTTTCTTTAGGTTTTAGGATTTTAGATAGGATTTCTAATTGAAAAATGAGATGCTTGACTATGTCTTCATGTTCTTTGGTGTCTTCATTCATTTTTGTTTCATACACACTGAATTTTTCTTCATAGTCTTTGATTTTTGAATTCATCTTCTTGTTAATCTTCTTCTCATTCTTTATTTCTTCAAGGGAATTCGCCAATTCAATTTCATAGTCCACCTCATCTTTATCATAATCTAAATCACTCCAAGTAGACTCCTTTTGATATGATCAACTTCTTTCTTAATCCATGAAGAGGGATTTATCTTCAATAAGACCATTGTATCATTATTAAACTAAGAATCACTATCCTAAATCTCATCTAATGATCTTCAATCTTTATTAGTTTAGAAAATTTTCTTGTTCTTGAAGGAATTCTTCTTATTATCACACTTTTTCAATCCTTTCTTCCTCTTATTAGACCTGTATGTTTCTTGTATTCATCTTGGTATTCACCATACTTTTCATCATCATTATTCTTATGATTATGATATAAATTGTTATGAAAATGTACTAACTCTCCATAATTCAAGCATTTTAAGGGTAGGTTATACTTTCATGACCCTATTTTCAATTTCCTTGTAAACAAAGTAATTAATTCATCTTCATCAAAATCAGATATGTCATCTTCATTAAGTTTATTACATTGGAAATTCTTCTTTGTTTTCATTTCTATCTTTAATATTACTTCCTTCTTTGGTGGTATATCATAATTTACTCTCATCTCATAGACAATAAATATACCATGTAATTCATCCATCTTTAACTGTTTAAGATCATGACTTTATTTTATAACAAATAGTTTTGAATAAAAATTGAGAGAGAGAGAGAGAGAGAGAGAGAGAGTTTAATACATTTTAAACTATAGTAGCTTCTTAAAGCTTCTCTCTAAGACCTCTAATGATGTTCATAATCTCATCAACTCTCTATAAAAATGATTCCATAGAATCTTCTTCCTTCATTTTAAGAATCTCAATTTGTCTTCAATGAGTCTGCAACTTTACAAACTTAACCTTTGAATCCCATTCATAAAAAATTATATAATTTATCCCACATTTCCTTGGATTATATGTAATGTATTACCTTAGTGTATTTAGTCTCTAAGAGATCACACATGATAGCATTCGTTACCTTAGAATTATTCTCAAACAACTTCTTATTTTTAACACTGAATGGAGGAATAATAGGTGTATAATAACCATCCACAACAAATTTCCAAGTGTAAAACACTAGGTACATGATTTAGGTATTCATCCTCACACTCCAAAAATCATAATTAGATCCATTGAACATTGGTGTTTTCTTAGTGGAAAAACTTCCTTGCATTGATGGATACCCATATTATACCTTGGATCTCCTTCAAGCTATCAAGCCTTTACCAAATGATTAGTTCTTATACTAATTGCTAGAGTTAAAAACCACTTAGAGGGGTGGGGGGTGAATTAGTGGTGGAAAACAATCTAATTCAATTTCTAAACCCTTCAAACACTTAATCATTTAATACAACCATTCATGAAGAATTCAAGATGTTTATAGTAATGAACAAATAGATAATGTAAGATTACACACAACACAAGATCTATGTGGGAAACCCTATTGATGGAGAAAACCCACTTGAAACAATATTTAGACTAATATCCTATAAAATTATGATTTTTATTTATATTAGCCCCAACTGATCAAGGTTTACCCACCCCTCAATTCAGTCAATCAACCACTTGACCTTTAGCTAGCACCAACTAGCAAGGAGGCTACAACCCCCTAGATGATCAAGCAAAAACTCATAAAAAATAATTTCCACCTTTTATCTAATGTATTACACACTTTATGATGATCTTATCTCTTTTTCACACCCAAACTACCCTCATATACACACTTTAGACTTGAAAATCTTTCTTTTATTTACTTCTCTCCCTAATATTCAAACCTACAAGAGAATTGTATTTGACATCATAAATATAACATATAGGTCATGAAAATAGTCATCAAACTAATATACTCTACAATCCATCCACTAGGCACACACCCTTTCTACTTTCCTTCACTCTTACACACACATCTTCATCTAGAAATCATCATTTTTGATTTTACCATTTATATATCCTTCATGATTATTTAATTCTTGATCAAAATTTAGACTTGAATTAACCCTTAATACATATTACATAATTCAATACTATCCTCACATTTCATCTATAAAAACTATAGGTTACACTTAAGTAGCTACACCTTTTAATTAGGCCTTTATATCCCTTATGGGTCTTATGTAGACCTTTTCATCCATTTAGCACTCCATCAATAAATTTAGAAACAAAGTAACAATTATAAAATCATAGATCCACTCCAATTTACCTCTTAAATATCCTTAAATTATTACATACCTCACAAAACTCCTTTGCATATTCTCAATCTACTCAAATATTATCCTTGTACATAAAAACACCATGAACAAATAAATAATCAACTTATAAAAAAATTATATAGAATATGGATTGGTCAAACCTAAAAAGTCCATAAATATCATCTTTAGATAGTATAAAACACTCTCCAATAGATAAGTCCCCTTGAAACATCCAAACACCAATAGAACAACTGAAAAACCCTTCTAAGGTTACTTGCAAAACATGAACATATACATAGTCAACTTTGGATCTACATATCTTTAACTATACAAAAAATCAAACTTTGGATCTCTATATATATGCATCATGAATTTCTCTACAACTTTACCTTTCACACCAAGATTAAATAATTCATAAATCAAAATTTATAACATAAACACTATAGACTAGTCTTCCCTCACAAATTCAAATATTTGAATTATGACGTTCACTGAACAACTGTTAAAATTATAACATTTTGTCAACATATCATTTACTCTCATAGCTTGAAAGAATTAAAATCATCAATCTCCCTCAAAATTATCCTTTTATTTACCTTTTATTACTACTAAACATCAAGCACTTGTCATCATCTCACTACTTCTTGACAATTTGGAACAAATGTGCTCTTTCGATCTCTACAAATTAACTAGGTCTTTATCTTATAGAGTTCATCATTGATCTAAGATCTGAGCTTCCATGATTGTGACAATTGGTATCTATGTATACATTATACACATTTTTCTCCTTGACTTTGACTTTCACCATCAATCTTCTGAGAGTATGGACATACTATCATTGCTAATTGTTTGTCCAAGTTCTGTGAATGTGACTATGACACTAGTGCATTCATTCTTTGACATATTGAATCCTACATTCAGCATTGGATTAAGATCTTAAATTTAATGTGTGAAATTATATATACTAAATAGATGACCTTAGAATTCAATATAGTTTATCTTGACAGTCTTTGGCCCATCATAGTCTGTAAGTGCAACTTTAAATATTTATATCTCAAGCTAGAAAACACTTCAGGACTCTAAATCTTCAAGGTACATTCCTGGAACTATAGAAAACATCACCATGACATTTTTTTCCCACTATTTAATTTATAATTAGTTTCAATAAATATACAAACTTTTTCGATCATACATGTCTGCATTATGTGCATTGATGGTCTGGTTAAGTATAGAAACTTAGTGAACCTATGTCTAAGAGGCCAACTTTTCACCTGCATATATTTAACTACACTTAACCTCATGACCTAATTTTTTAACCATATAAAATTTGGAATAATTTTATCACACCCATATGACAAAATTATCCTAAATCATCAATACATGGCAATGGTGACATCAATAAACTACCGACATAGATTTTTGCCACTAGACCCAAAATGTCTAAATGAAAATTACATAATACGGGAATAAATCCACTCATACACACAATCATTAAAATCATATAATACCTCTTATGAGACATATTTAATAGCCTAAAATCACCATACTCATCCCTAAACATCCTTAACCATGCTAAAACTAAATATCAATCAAACCTACTTTAAGCATATTAGGACAAGCATACTACAAACATTGTCATTGACACTTAGACTATCAAGACACTTTATCCACTCACATAGAAACCTCCATGACATAACTGACATATCTATAACGAAATGGTCTTAAGTATGTTTGATATAAGGGCACAAATAGATTAATTAAATCTAAACCACCTAGCTTATTATACACAGGTTTATTCCTTTATATGGTGACTCCATCTATGTACTACGTAGTGGAGACTAATGTCTAGCTTTTGCATGGCCCAAGTACCCATTAGAAGGGTTAGGATAATCAATAACCACTATCCTCTCCAATATTTTTCATAATTTATATACCCTACCATAGAGTAAGGTTGGTACGGTGATTGGAGATGAAGCCCTAGGTCAATACACCCCTAAAGAACTTGTAAGGAGGTGATGAACTCCTACCCATAATCCAAGTGCATACAAATAAATAAATAAATAAATGGAAAGAATTTAGAGGTATATTTTGAATCACCCAACTTTCTCAGATCTTGGGTAATGAATAGACAACATTATTTTTGACACACTTTTTATAAATGATGAAAACAAGCTAAGTGCTTTTTGTCACTGAGTTCCCGAAAGGGGATGGGGGGAGAGCATACACATTAAAGTTTGTGTTTCCCCAAATTAAATTATATAGTCTAAGAAATTTTAAACTAGTCTAAAGATAAAACAAGAATAAAAAAATCTCTTAGGAGCTCTAACTAAAGATATAGGTTCTTTTTACTAACACCAAATCAAAATATGTTTGAATTTTTTTGTCCCCTTGGCTGTGTTTGCACTTGTAAAATCTTGGAGATGCTAAAATACAAATTGTTATGTAAATTTTAAGCACCTTAGACAAATTAGAATGAAAATTAACCTTTGTTGTAAAATTTTAATTTGTAAAATGAGAAATTAATTAAAAACAACCAAACATCTTTTTTTGGGTTAATTCTCTATGAATATGGTTAGTGGATTTAATTTAAGCTTTAATCCAAGGTAAAATTCTACAAGTTAGATCAATAAAATATAAATTTAATTTATCTAGAATAATTTTGTAGTTACATAGTAAAATTTGAATTAATAAATTGTTCAAACATATAAAAATATAGAAAACTAGAAAATTAAAAACTTAGAGTTGATGATTTTTCTATTTTATAATGATTTCACAACTTTGTTCAACAACTTTGCAACTCAAGTAAATAATTTAACAATTCAGATCTGAAATTTCACAACTCTAATAAATAATTTCAAAACTCAGGGAAATAATTTTGTAACTTAGGAAAATGATTTCACAACTTTATAATTTTGAAACTCAGGTCTACAATTTCACAACTCATGTCTATAATTTCACAACTATCTCAAACATTGAAGAAAAACATCAAAATAAACCAATAATTTTGCTATTCAAGTATATTATTTCACTGCTAAGTGTCCCAAATTCATAAATATTCAATAAAATCATGAAAACATAAAATAAATAATAATTTTACAATTTAAATGGATGATTTTGTAATTAAAATTATGATTTCACAATTAAACTCTATGTTTCCAAAATTAAAATGATGATTTCACAATTAAACTCTATGCATTCATAATTTTTATTAAAACCAAGAAAACCCTTTAAAATGTAAAATGAATTCAAAATTTTGATCTAAGATTTCGTTATTTATGGGCCCAATTTCACAGATTTATAGAATTGAGGTCGAACCAGGATGATTTTATGATTTTTCAGGCTGATTTCATAAATTTGATCAACATTTTTTGTGGTTTAACTCACTGAATTTATATTTATGTGGTCATGAATTCACAAATCCATAAGTACAATCCAAACATGAAAAATTCATCCAAATATCAATAAATTAAGCTCTAAAATGAAACCTTCTTGACTCCAAAAATTTCTTGATATACTCTATTTATGCATGTGGGGTGTGTGGTCCCATCGGGCATGCCATTATGTGATCAATAAGAATCTAAGAGGTGAGATTAGTATCATGTTATTATGATTTAAAAACCACTAATAAAACTAAAACCTCAAGTGTAGATACTCAATGAAACAGAAAAAAAATCCACAGTCACAAGGAAAACATGGAAAAGAGCCAAACATCATGAAATTAATCTCTAAAATTAAATCTTCTTGGCTCCAAAAAGCTCACAAGATACTACATTTACTCATGTGGAGTGCATGGTCCCATTGAGAATTCCTTTATGTGATACATATTAATCTTAGAGGGGAGATTAATATCATGTTAGTATGATTAAAATCAAACAAAAACACACTAATAAAACTAACACCTCAAGCCTAGACACTCAAGGAGCAAGAGAACAATAAAAGTAACTACCAATAAAAGATAAAAAAACCACTATTTTCCTTTTTTGAGAGAAAGAGTTGTATGTTGGCCATGGAGGAATGTTTTTGGTCATGTGATGAAAGAATCTTTATGTTCCTCACACCATCTCTCCTTATTTCTTTAAAAATGTTAGGCTTGGCTTGGCTTTGGTTTATCTTGGCTCTCTAAATAAATGAGAATTATAACACTAAAAATATATTTTAAGGTATTTTTTCATCATAACATTATACCAAAATATCATTTGGAAGGTATTGTAGCATAATAAATTTACACTAAAAAAATTATCAAACAATGGGTGAACCCTTGTACTTATAGCCTTCCAAACTAACTCTAATCCAAATGCAGTTAGGTTAGAGTTAACTATAATTGAATTAATACTAACCATATTTGAGTTAAGTAATGGAAAAACAATTAATATTTTGCATAGATATCCTATTTACTAAGTATGGATCTCCATTTCTAAATTTAAGGCTTTAGGGAATATATTTTTAGTTCCTTGACTTTGATGAAGGTGACATCATCATGACCTCAATTTTTTCAAAATTTCCTTTAAGAAAAATTCATTTTCACTAATTTCACAAGGAAATTTCACTTTATAATTTAATT
This sequence comes from Torreya grandis, assembly GCA_037957365.1. NCBI lineage: Eukaryota > Viridiplantae > Streptophyta > Pinopsida > Cupressales > Taxaceae > Torreya > Torreya grandis. The sequence continues at coordinate 558,747 of JARHVA010007682.1, read as the reverse complement.
TAATTTTCTTAGTTAATTCATTCTACTTATCACTTTTGAAATTTATTGATTATTCAAGTGCCCTGCTTAATCGGTCCAAAGGTTAAACTATGAATTTGCTAGGTCACAAGTTGATTGCAGATGAATCCATGAGAGGTTACTTTTTCATATAATATAATACCCCAAATAAGGATGTATTAACATTATTTTTATCACTAAAGCCTGATATTCTAATAAAATTTGGTTGGAACATAGTTGTCACCAAAATAGGGTGTCTACAACATTGATGCTAGTGTATATCCTAGAAATTAATATGTAGGGAGAAGGAAAGTAATTACATTATCAAAAATTTTAGAGGTGTAAGATAAGTACATTTTAAGCATTCTAGGTGAGATATAAGGCCTGGGTCATCGACGTAAGACTTGTAAAAGTGGGAAAGGTCAAGAACTAATAAGAACAACCAAGGTTTGATTTTTCCAAGTGTAAAATATTGGAGTAATATATAATCTATAAATATCATCTACAATACACCTCATCCTTTAATCAAATTCTAATTTTAAATTTAAAAAATAAGATGAAGTCAAAACTTCATACATCACATGCATGATTATAATGTATAATACAAATAACATTCCTTTGTCAAAAGAACTAACAAATACAAAATTATCCAAAAGACTCAAGTCATAAATAAGGCATGTGATGATATACAAAGACTACTTATGATGTTGATATGTCACCACTCAAAGATGAAAAATTTACATATGGATGTTGGGTAGTTGTCACCACCATTGAAACTAGACATAATATCATCATTACACTTATAATAACTAAAGTTGTATTTGTATTGAAAATGATGGAACCAAAAGTGGTATGATGTATTATATGAGTTGATATAGACAAAGAACTAACTAATTAAATGGATTAAAATGGGAAGTGGACAAAGGTGGTTCATGTAGGAAATTTCACCATTGTGAAATTTATAATCTAAGGCTAAATAGGAATAAATGGTATATTTTCTAAAATACTTAGCTATTATAGTGCTTCCAATTTCTTATATAAAGCATGGTTAGCCTAAAAATAAAAATTTATAATTTTATAATTAAATAGAGACCTTTTTAATAATTATAGAATCATATCCATTACTATTATATGTATATCCATTAGAGATATGAATTGCACATAGATATTTTATATATTTTCCACCTTGTCCCTAGAAATAATTATTAGTTATATGATTTCTTCATTATTTTTATACATTATCCATTCAATTTCTACCTGAAAGTTATCAGTTTAGACTTGAAGTGGGCCTTAAAATGGTCTTCAAAACTAAAATTATGATAGGAGTATACACATTTATAACTCTCATGTATTTTCAAATGGAGACTATTTCTTTCTCATGATTTGTAAATTATTTTACAAGAGATCACATCTTCCAGTGCTAGTCAAGTGGGATATCTCTCTTAGTATCCACATAATTATTAGCCCATGTAGATTCTGGTGTGATTATCAAATTTAAAATAACATAAGATCTATTCCTTAAATATTATCTCAGAAAGTTAATTTTACTCTCTATATCTTGAATTTAAGTGTAAAATTATGATGCAACCCCCACTTAGTCTAGGATTTAACCTTTGGAAATCTTATTGAGATAATAATATCATACTTTTTTCTTGCATTTTTTACATTTTGCATAATTTCCTTAGGAGCATGAATAATATTTATTTATTACAAAGTCTACCCACTTTGGTTATAAACTAAGAACATATATTTGAGAAATCCTCCAGTTGCATCTACAAATCTTTAAAGATATTCTCTATATTCATCTATATCTCCTGGGTGAACGTTCTTATTATTTTTTAAGGATAAACTATCATTTCTTTGCTTTAGTTCCATTATTTATTCTTTAGCAATTATAGTCTTCATTTTTAGTTACCTCATTGAATTTGTATATTTGTCAAAATGGAAGGTCGCCATGGGTTACTCAATAATAAATTGGTCCATTTTATATGAATTTTCAAAGGCTTGCATATCAAGTTAGTGTCTAAGTTGTTAAACTTTTAAGTGCTTCTAGTGCATCTCAAATAATTCCATTTAAAGAAATAGAGGTAAAGGTCTGACCCTCCTTATATTGACAAATTGTGTTCTTGTTGATGTGGTTTTATGAACACAACATAAACCTTATGACATGAGCTCTAAAAATTAAATATTGATAAATAAAGATTCACTCCAAAGTATGAGTTTTGAGCTAGTAAGTTTTGTAAATAAATTGTTTATAAAATTGAAGTAAGTGAAGTAGTTTGTTTACCATGGATATGAATGAATATAAATATAATTTATATGGTTGTAATGATGATTTATCTAACCTATGTTGGGTAGGACCAAATTAAAACTCAAAAAAGAGGGAAAATTAAGGTGAAAAGGGAGGATTACGGACCACACAAGATGAAATGTTTTTAGGCTAACACATAAAATAAAGGTTGGATAGGGAATCAAAGACCAATGTTTTTTGTAGGATATTATAAAACCAAAAATAAAACATAGTTAGAAATTAAGTGGAAATATAATACAACAAACATAGGCACATATAATCAAAGGCTTCTACATTTGTAAGACTGTGTTAGCACATATATAAGGGGGAATATTATTAAAATTTAAAAGATTCGAATAAAAAATATCTCATTATGAATAAATATATATTAAAAGAGATAATTCATGCATAAATAGAAGACTAAGAAACTAAAATGACAAAATTTATTACACAATCCACAAGTTTGGAGAAGAATCAATATTTTCACATTGAGATCAATTGTATAACTTTGTGCAAAATTTCCTATTAATCTTAATAGTCAAAGTTCTCCTCCCTTTGGGACTAGGATAATACAAATATATATAATCATGGGATGGGGAAGGCCTCATCTCTTCAAGTGAAGTCTAAAAATGCATGTCCATAAATAATAATATATGCAAATTTTCATGTAAAACATGCATGTATAATGATGATTGCTCAAAAGTGGGGTTATTCAACTAAAATACAATATATACATGTAAAGTAATTTGGGAACTAACATTCCAACCTAAATAATCATGTAAATAAATATGCATATTTAGAGGGTGTTGATGTGGCACCAATGGAAGAAGAAAACTATATAATAGTAGTTTTAAAACCTAAAGTGGATAGTATTTTCATTATAACTTGAGTTACAATTGGATTTGACACTACCATTTTAGATATTTTCAAAGTTACCACTGATGTACTAAAAATTAGAAGTGGTACATATTTGCACCCAACCTATGTTTGCACTAATGTGTACTTTGGAGATCAAGTACCCTAAAGAGGTGGTTATGTTTCCCCTACTAATAAAGTTCATTGCTTGGCTACTTACATATGTAATATATAATGTGTGGTTGGCTTGGAAGTCTATATTTATAGTTTCATAATAAAGTAAACATATCTTGAATAATTTTAATAGTTTTTCCATTAAATTATTATGTATAACAAATACATCCTTGACCTTGGATGAAGTGTATCAACTATAATGATCTAGTCCATTGAAAAATTTAATGGTTATATTATTATGTCATTAGTCCTATAAAATGTGCTTTAAATCCTAGCTTGATAGTTGTTGGCTACTACTCATAGGATATTTTTAAAAATGGGTTTAGGGATTAATTTCACTTGTGGAGTGTTTATATATGTGACTCTAATATCTTTCAAAATAGAGACTACCTCTTTTTATTGACTAGTAAATATATAAATGAGAGTTTACATCACCTGATGCCACTCAAGTAAGTTATTCCTCTTAGAAAAAAATAAAACTTTGGGCCCATGCTACCTCATATTTTGTTATTAAATTCAAATGTGTATATGCCTTATTTTTTGTTTCTTGGATTATGAAGCAAAGTTTGTTATCAATATCCTTTATTTTATTGAAAAAATGAATGATTTCCCCCACTTAGGCTGATATATAGAATTTGTAGACCTTATTAGATGAATAGTGTCATAGAGTTTTCTCTCCACCCCCTACACATTATTTATGATTTTTTTGGGAGCCTATATGGTGCTCCCATTTGGTGACCTCTAAATAGGTTAATCAAATATTTTGAACATTTATTGTATAACTCCTCTAGTAGAATCCAAGAAACTATAAGAATCTTCTCTATACTAATCTATGTCCAAGGGATTTACTTTTCTTCTCTTTGTTAGAGAGAATATGTCTTCTCTCTATTCTAAATCAACATATTTTCCCTTAAAAAACAAAATATTATTTCACCTTTCTCAAGGTATTAATTTTTCTATCAAAATGAAAATTAATAGTGGGTTTTCTGGTAATCACTAGATCCTACCTTGCTTCTTCTTATTGGAGTAGTTATTTAATCCTTGAAGGAATGTTCAGTGCAACCTAATTCTCTAATTGCTATACTTGAATAGAGGAATGGGATTATCCCTAAGGAATCATGTCCATGGGCCATGATGTCCCTATTATAGGGAAAGGAAGAATATATTTCATCTATATATTAAAATGTATTTATACTGGTTTATTAATTAACTGTTTGGCCTTCCCTAGTAATTTATATATTGAAACCATAGGTGAATTAGTTTGAGCATCTTGACCAATGGGAATTTCTAGTTGTGTAAATGAACTAGGAGGGGTGTCTTTTGTGGAAAAAATGAAATTGTAAACTAGGTTTTAAAAATTTACGCACTTTGATGACTCAGTGGATTGATGATTAGTTCCAATAAAGAATGAATAGGTCATTGGGGTGTTAAGTAGGTTTTGAAAATAATATGTCGCCAATGTATAGGCAACCTTAGTAGTAGTAAAAATATTAATAATAACCATAATAATATACTATGTTATGGTGTAAAATTTGGAATTGTAACTACCTAAGTCTTATTAATTTGACCCTAATAATGTAAAGAATAAATAGTATTTTTCATACTAATAGTAGTAGAAAGAATTGAGGAAGTTGTCATGTAATGAGAAATGCACTATCTTACAACCTAATGAGAAATAATTGGGGTGCCAACTATTGTGGTTGTCACTATAGTAATTTGAAGTGGAGAGTTTGGAGATGTAGTTGATGTTGTATAATATACTAAAGTCTACAATTTTGACTTAGCATTTTCTTTTACATCCTTTCCCTTATTTGATAAGAATTATGTAACCACCAAGTTAATATCTCCTTGGTAAACCTATTTGTATTTTTCTATCTCTTCAGTTCTCCTAGACTAAACGATTTCCTTAGTCATCCATTCATCATATTACTTTATCTTAGTAGTTTCATCAAAATATTATGTTTCTTTAGTGTGAGTCCTAAACACCCATTATTTTTCATCTCCCCAATTTTTTTACTCTTCTTTACTATAATAAATCTAAATAGGGTACGAAACAAGTATAATTTTATTTATTTATTCCATATCCTTGGTAACTTCTACTTATTTATCCTCTAATACCACCTTTTGAGGTAAAATCAGAGGGGTAATAGGCTTCCTTGTATATGTAATTATTAGTTTGGGAGCAATAGTGGACAAATCTATATAAGGTGGAATGGGAGATGAAGCAGATATAGTGATAATAGATGGTGATGGAGTGGGAGGAGTGGTGACCACTAGAGTAATGATGGGTGGTAGAAATGGAAATCTAGTGGATTGAAACATTACTAATGGTGGTGGTGTTGTAATAATAGGTGGTGACTCAGAGGGAGAAATAATGGAAAAATTTGACAATAAATTAGACAAACATACATTTTGTATTGTGGTTAAAAGAGGAAGAATAAGCATGGAGATAATTATAGATAATGTGTCAAGACTTACAGGTCTCTCTTCCTATTTTATGCATTGAAGGGAATAATTAGAAACTATATGTATAGTGGAGCTTCGAGTAGTCTCGGTTCTTTCTTTAATGTCAGCTTTCCCAAATGGTCCTACTCATTCTCGTATCTCTTCTCCATGTCAAAGAGGTTCATGAATAGGTATAAAAACCCATTGTTCCTTATTAATTCTCTTAGCATCTTCTTTCATGATAGTTTGTCTATAGTGGATCCTTTGTGTTATAATAATTGACATAGTTACCCTAAACATTCTTATAGAAACCTTAGTGTCATCTTTTGTGTTAATGAAGATACTATTATGATTATAGGATTTGTGTCCATAATTCATTTTCACCTTCCTTTATTATTTATTTATAGTTATTTGATAGTTTTCTTTAGGTACCAATATCTAAACTATGCCTAGTTTTGTTGAGTATTATCACTGATGTCAAAGGTG
>JARHVA010007682.1:350000-547500 GCA_037957365.1 Torreya grandis | reverse complement strand
GTAAGGTATTATATACCATTATATCAATGTATAATATCTACCATTAATATATAAAAATAGATGTGAGTATGAAGATTAGGGTCATATGACTTAATGAATCTTAAATAGACCTAGTTGAGTGAAGAGTCCTAAAAGATAGTTTGAGAGGGATAAGAGTGTGAAGAGATAAAGGGGTGGTCATAATTATTTGGTTGAGAAGAGATATAGTGTTTTAAAGGTTATCAAAATAATCAAGTGGATGAGTGGGTGTTGAGTCATCTAGGGGGTTGGTGCCTCCTTGCAAGTGGGTGCTTGATAAAGCCTAATCAAGTAGGTGTTTGGCTAGTTGGGATTGGTGCTCAATATGGAGTTGGTGCTTCACTATATTTGGTTTTTATCTTATAAGAATATATTACATTTGAAACAATTAGCGGGTTTTATTCCCCTTCAAGGTTTCCCACATATACGATGTGTTCTTATTCACATGTATGGTTGTTTGTATATTGATTGATCTACATGTATTTATGAATGGCTCATGAATGATAAGTGGAATTTAATGAATGTTTAAAATACTAATTAACCCCCCTCTCAATCATTGTGATTAAATTTTTTTTAATCAGATCTTGGTCCTTTAAATCAGGCCTGACATCTTGAATGTGATTCTAAGAAGCACAATATGTCTCATGATAAAAAAGACAATAGGTATAATTAAGTCTGCTATGATAGTGAAGAAGGAGAAGCTAAATCATAACTTGAAACTAAGATCATAAGTGCCCTATGCGATTTGAAGCATAAAAATAAGAGGAATCAGGAGTTGAGATATATGGTCAAGGATATTAAGGAAAATATTTTTACCTTGAAGAGTGATTGGGTCAAGGAATTGAAAAGGGATGAAAATATCTTTAAGGATATAAAGAATAAATTCAAAGGTAACAATACAAAGTTGATATAAAAAAAAGTTGAGTATGATCATTTGAATATAGAGCTAGATTATTTAAAGGTTAAACATGATAATCTCATAGATAAGATGAGAAAATTTGAGAAATATCATGAAATATATAATAATTTAAAAACACCAACATAAAAGTAAACTTGAAGAGATCAATCAGATAGCCTAATGCAATGAGGTATTCTAATTATTTCAATGGCTATTATTTTATTTGTCATATCTTTAATCATAGAGAAAGTGACTATAGAATGGTATCAAGGGATGAGTTATCATGGGATTATGGGAGGAGTGATCAATAAAGAAGAATTAACAAGGTGTATGGAGCTTATATATTTATTAAGAAGGTTCAAACATTTGTGTGGAAGAAAAATAAAGTTAGGAATAATAATATCGAACCCAAGAGTCAAGAAGGATTATTTAATAAGGAGAAACAAAAGACTAAAGAGGAAACTATGATAGCTCAAAATGCCTTTCACATTCAAGATGAAAGCACAAAATTCTATATATAAACTGGTTGTTCAATCCATATGATACAAGACAAAAATAGGTTCATCTCATTGAATAAGAATGCTTTAGAAATAGTGATATTTGGATACAACACAAGTACCAATATAGTTGGTAAAGGTATCTTGAGTTTGGACAATGGGAAGACCAAGACATAAAATGGGTTGTATGTGAAGCATTTGAAACATAACCTTATTTATTTAAGTTAATGTGTAAATAAGGATAAACACTAACCATTCATGATAGAGGGTGTGAGATAAGGAAATCCAAATCAAAAGGATGATTAATAATGCTAAGATGGTTGAGAATAATCTATATGTATTAAATGAGATCAAGAAGGAGAGATGCTTTATGAGTAAGATGGATGAAAGTAGGCTATGGCACAAAATATTAGGTCACCTAAACATTGATAATCTAGTTAATATATTCACTACGGAGTTTGTGAAAAACATGCCTAAGATCATTAAACCTATAAACATACTTTGAAAGGCATGTCAACATGGTAAGTAGACTAGAATAAGGTTCAAGTCCAACGAATAATCTTCTACAAGAACATTAGAGTTAATACACACTATGGCATTAAAATAATCCAAAACATTAAATGAGATAGCTAGTTCATTTTACTCATAAATGACTACACAATAATAACTTGGGTAGCACTTTTGAAAGAAATGTTAGAAGCTCTCGATAATTTCAAGTCATTTAATGCCATTTTTGAGAATGAGAAGAAAGGGAATATCAAGTGCCTAAGTTATGAATAGTATGAGAGTTTTGTTATAATGAGTTTTATGATTTTTGTGAGGTTTATGGAATAAGGAGATAATTATTAGTAGCTAGGACACATTAACAAAATGGGGTAGTGGAAAGAAAGAATATGATAGTTCAAGAGATGGTAAGAACTATGATAAATGAGTCTATATTATCTGATGGATATTGAAGAGAGGTATTAAGCATTGTAGTCTACATTTCTAATAGAGGACATATAATGACTAATGACAACAAGAGTCCTTATGAATTGTGGAAAGGTAGACATGCTAATGTGGAACACTTTAGAGTGTTTAGGAGTAAATGTTTCATGAAAAGAGATGACAAAGACTTAGGAAAGTTTGATTAAATATTTGATGAAGTTATATTCTTAGGATACTCATCAATGAGTTTAGCCTATATATGTTATAACAAGAGTTTATATAAGATAGTGGAAAGCACCAATGTGAATATTGATGAGACAAAAAAAATTATAGTGATAAATAAAGGGTACATTAGAGAATATAGACTTCAATAATGAAGAGGAAACTATAGAGTAAAATTTTACTCTACGTTGCATTCCAATTTTTAGTCACGCGCTAAATTTTTTGTTCCCACATACCTTGGTCTTTGATGGCAAAGTTTAGAAACAAAACATGGGTTCTATTTCCCTTTTGATTCATTAGTTTCAATTTTTGGCTAAGTGTCGAAATCAAGTGGAAGCTACCAAGTGGCGTCGTCTGAGGCACCTTTCATTTTTTCCTACAAGTTGGTTAGGATGTGCCACGTGTTAAATAGCAACTCAATGGAAAGAACCACATGTTAGTATTTGTGTTTCATATCGGCACCCACATTTCATTTATTTTTTAGTGAAGGTCTTCAACAAGCTGAGTATTAGGATGAGGTGGAAAGCACCAAGTGGCAATTACAAAAGGATCTGGATTGTTTTTGTAAAAGAAAGTAGAAGTCACCATGTGTCAGCATCCAAAATAAGGTAGTTCAATGCCTTAATTCAATAAGGTGGTTCAATGCCTTGGTTACATATTTTTGGTTCAATACCTTGAATTATGTGTAAATGGCACGTAGTGTTGAACTGTTGAACCATTGAACCATTGAACCATTTTTAGTTCAATGGGTAGTTCAAAGGAGCATCCCAACCAAAGGACAAGTGCCCTTTTGGAGGGAAAGTAAGGCACAACCAAACCATTCAAGTGGAGGCCACCAAGTGTCATCAGTCAAGCCCCTTTCTACTCCATTCTCAAAAGCAATAGAAGATGCCATGTATATTCTTAGAAGCAGTGAAATCCACCACGTGTTGACATCCGAAAGATCTTTTTTGAAGTTTCATTGCCGAATAAAGACTGTGATGGGTCCCATATTTTATTTTTGAAGTCTATGGAAGCTACCAAGTGTCACCATCCATAAGAGCCTAGCATGCATCCTGAACACTTCCATAGCATAGCAACAGAGCAGTGTAGATTGCTACATGTCTTTTACAAAAGAGAAGCAGAGATTACCACCTGTCTCCATGCCCCTTTTAAAGGTTACCTAGGTAAGAAACATGGTGAGTCTTATTTCTGTTAAGTTGTTAGGTATCAAAGAAGTAGATTTCGATAGGTGTCAAAGATAGAATGTTCTTGAGCAAGATATAGTAAGAATATAGGGAAGTAGAGAGTGCCACATGTCTTCGATAAAAGTTGTAGAAAGCACCAAGTGTCATTCTCTAGTGTCCCCTAAGAAATAATCATATTTTTAGGAAATTGACTACGTGTCGTCTTCTATTTCAACAAAATAGAGGGTCCTATATAGACACTTCCAACTCAGTTAGAGTTCAATTTGGGCCGTAAGTTTGGGAATGTGTAGATAATCTGGAGGGAAACTCAGTGGGAGTTATTTTTAATAGATGGAACAATTCATCAGGTAGATTTTTAGAACTTGTAAACATTGAAAGCACCGTCTGTTTGTCCCCTGTAAGATAAAGGCAGAATAGACAGTTGCACGGGAAAGGAGGTGATGGAATGAGAGATCTGAGGCTATAAAGAGGACTTTAGGGAGATGAAAAAAGGGGGAGAGAGAATTTTCTAAGAAAATTATTAGACTTTCTAGAGTTGTGATTAGGAATATCATATGCCTCTATTCTATTTTCCTAAGTTGTAAAGTTTATGTAACTGTGCATGTTTCTGTGCCTTTTATATGATTGAAGAATTAATGAGAAGATAAAGTTCTATGCCTTTGTTGATGTTTCCTATATCATTACAAAAGTAGTCTAAGCTACAAACCTCTATTTCTATTGTTTCTATCTATTACATTGATCATACCTCATCTACTCTTTAATGTAATTGAATCTTACATATAGTTTCACTGTGCTTATGATTAAAGATAAAAAATTACATTCAGGCGCATCACCATAGTTAGATTTTCTTTCTTTGCATTTGCATTTTTGTTTAATTTTCCTATCCCTTTTCCCCAAACACTTGATATAAAGAAAAGACCATCTTCTTAAAAATTTGGAGGTTATTTCAAGTCGCATGTCCCACATCTTGAAACTTACCATTGTTGGTGTCTGAAACAAAGCACAATTTTAAACATCAACATTTTTTGGCACACCTAGTGGGACCAGTCTTGAAGTTTCTTTCAAGACCGTATGAACTAGAGAGCTAAAAGGAGTCAGAGCTATGGACCAGTCACCAGATCACAATCTGCTACAAATCTAGGTATTCTTTTGCCACCTTTGGTAACAAGTCCAAGGAGAAGAGCTAACTAGTTTGTACCAATACCAAGAGTAAATATGGGAGCCCCTATACCCCCAAGAAATTATGCAAGTTGGAACATTGGTAGTCCCTTAATCTTCCCAATACCACCAGCCATTTGGGATCCTATCCCAATGAATGCCCTAAAAGCTCTACCCAAATTTAGTGGGCAAGACTCTAAAACACCTGTGGAACATCTTTGAGATGTATCAGATGTCTATGTTATACATGTTGTCACATAGCAAAATGTGGCCATAAGATTATTAGCAGCTTCTTTTAAAGGGAAAGCTATAGAATGGTATTGATCTTTAACCCCAAATACCATATCTACATGGGATTAGCTCAGAGATCTATTCTTTGAAAGATTTATAGAGAAGGGTGATAAGTCTTCTTTATTACAATAGTTAATCACCATTCAGAGGGGACCACAGGAAGCCATGATCAACTTCAATTCTAGATTTCAAATGACTTGGGACAGAATCCCTGCTACAGCTAGACCATTACCAGGTATGGCCATAGTGTTTTATCTCAAGGCTTTGAATTCATATATATCTGTTATAATTCAGTCACTTGGAGGACACACTTTACCAGAGGCTTATGAATATGCAGTCAGAGTTGAGAATCATTTAATAGATGCTAGAAAGTTACCTCAAAGGCCCCTCATGCCTATGTTCCCAAAAATTTCCTTACCATTACCTCAAGAAGTTCCTAAATTTGTAGGCCCACCTGTCTTTATGTACACTTACCCTCAACCATCTGTGAAAGAACCTGCCCCTGCTTAGTCATCTGAGATGGATGACATCAATAATATCCTAAGGACATTTTCCAATGAGCTGATCAATATAGAAAGACAAAAAAATACTTTCTCTAAGCCTCCTTATCAAGGCTATCAAGGAAATAGATTTTCATCCCAACCAAACCAATATCAGGGTCCTCCAAAACAAACTAACCATCAACCAACAAATCAAATGGTTGTGGTTCCCACACCCTCACAGACTATTCCTGCCAACTCAAATAGGGAGATGGTTCCAGGGCAAAATAATTATGTGGATGATACTAATGCCTGTTGTTTCCCTTGAAATAATGCTCATACACCTAGAGATTGTCCTAGGGGTAATCTCCAACAAAGGGTGGTAGAGCAAAGAAGAGTGGATGGTCAATTTGCTAGTACCAGTGACAATCAAGCCTACTAGTCTCTTGGTATGTAAAATTTAGTCCTAATAGCTTAGATGCAATGAATTTCCTTACAATAAGAGGAAGAAATAACCCTGGAACATGCTTTGTTCTCATGGGTTAAAGATGAAGAATCAATTTTCTTGAATGAGGTATCTACCTCCCAAAGACCAGTGGTGCAATCTGATTATTAAACCATATCAAAGATGATAATGCTGGAATAGCTTGAGATTGTAAATGGTCAAGTCATGAATAATCCTCCATTTCAAGGACAAAGAAACACTACTATTAGACAAGAAGTGCCTCAGCAGGTGCAAGATCAAGGGACTCTTGCCCAAATTTAGGAAAAAACAAGATATCCTTATGTTCAAAAAACTCAGTCTTTGGGACCGATAAATGTAGTGGAACAATTGAAGAAGACTTCAACACAAGTATCAATATGGGATATATTGGCTATTCTTGAATAAAAGACACTACTACAGGAAGCTCTGCAAGGCCAAGCAGTGCCCAAAGGTACTATTACTAAAGAAGGACCTGTTGGAAAAGAAAAGCTCAAAGATACAATTCCTTTGAAGACAACAGCCTTTGTGAATGATGTAGCATAAGTAAGTAAATCCAAACTAGAGCCTTTCTACTTAACTCTGATAGTTGGAGAGAAACTCTTGCATAATGCATTGATAGATTCAGGAGCTAGTACTATAGTGATGCCCAAGCAAATAGCTGATGCTTTGAAAATAAAATATGAACCCCTTACAAAAGGATTTATGCAGCTAGATGGCAAAATAGTATGAACCATAGGGAGAATTAAACAACTCCCATTGTAGTTATATACTTGTCCCAATATAATTGTCAACCAAGATGTAGTAGTCATATATATACCTCCTATTTTTGGTTTATGTTTATCCAGAGACTTTACAACAAAAATAGGAGGATATATGTCTCTTGATTGGTCTCACCTCATCTTGAGAACCAGATATGGTTCGAAGATGAAAATTCTATCTAAACCACTATCAAAAGATCATATCACCAATGAACCAACATCAAAATTAGAGGTAGATCATTCTATGTTAAATAAGGAAGAGAAGATTTTTGGTGAAGAGTTAGGTGATTGGACTGAGCATGATTAAGAAGAAGAAAATAACCAGTTTTTGGCTATGATGCATAGCGACCCATATGCAAACTATGACTCTACTGGTCTGGGCACATATGTCATTTTTGATGAGGACCATGAAATCCAAAATGTTCTAAGGGAAGAGGCACCAATAACTCAATATTCAAAAATCTAGACCTTAAATTTTGATGGGGCTAGAAGTAAGCATGGTGCTGGAGCAGGAATTTGTCTTACTACTCCAAATGGTGAGAAAATTTTAAGGGCTATCTATTTCCAATTTGCTTGTACAATAATGATGTTGAGTATAAATCTTTAGTACATGGGCTCCTATTAGCCAAGAAAAGGGGGATAAAGAACCTAATAGTAAAATGATATTCAAAATTAGTGGCAAAGCAAATTAGAGAAAAGGCAATAGCCAAAAATGTAAGGATGAGATCCTACAGACATAGGATTTAGGACTTAATATAAGATTTTGAAGCTTTCCATATTGAGATAGTCCCTAGGAGTCAAAATTTTAAAGCTGATAGGATGGCCCAAATTGACTCACAATTTAATCTAGCGACTAGCCTATTAATTAACAAAGAGTTAGTAAAACTTATCGTGAGGTCGACTATTCTAGACAATGATGAGAATTGGCAAGTATTTGAAAATGATGCTCAGGTAGTCTCATTCTTACAACAATCAGATGAGTTTGCTGATCAGTTGCAAACCAAAACTAAAGAGGCATATGGTGATCAAATTATACAATTGAAGACTAATAAGCTCCCAAAGGTTTTGATCACCTTAGAAAACTTATTTGATCTAAAGGATGTAAGCCTAGAGAAGAAAAGGTTCTAGGTAGACAAAGCAGATTATTCTGAAATAGAGGTGAGTCAAGGAAAAAAACTAAAAGTTGGGAATTCTACAACTCAAGTGGAAAAAGAAAGACTAATTGAATTGTGTAAAAAATATGATAGAGTCATAGCCTGGAGCTATGAAGACCTTCATGGATACAATAGAGACATTATTCAACACATAATAGAATTGACTGAAGGATCTAAGCCTATTAGGTAGAAACAAAGGCCAGTAAATCCAAGGATTGAGCCTCTAATGGTAGATGACTTGCAGAAACTTTTAGATTCTAAAATAATTTTTTGAATCAAGTACTCAACCTGGGTATCAAATCTAGTACCACTTAGGAAAAAGAATGGAGATGTAAGACTATGTGTAGATTTCAGAGATCTAAATAGAGCATTTTTGAAAGACCACTATCCCTTACCTTCCATGAAACAAATTCTACAAACTATGGCTAGATCAAAGAGATTTTCTTTGCTAGATGGTTTCTCTAGATATGATCATATTTGGTTGGCTGATGAAGACCAGTATAAAATTGCTTTTACTACCAAATGGGGAACATTTGCATACACTAAGATGCCATTTGGCCTGTCAAATGCAGGAGCCACCTTTTAAAGGGATATGGATGTAGCCTTTGGGGAACTTATAAATAGAATCATCCTAGTTTATTTGGATGACCTCACATTTTTTTCACAAAATGTTGTTGATCATTTTGATCATTTAGAATCTGTCTTTAAGAAATGTCAAGATTTTGGAATATCACTGAATCCCAAGAAATGCATCTTTGTTGTGCCTCAAGGCAAATTATTGGGACATATAGTGTCTAAAGAAGGAGTTTCCATAGATCCTAAAACAATTGCAGCTATAATGAACCTACCTCTTCTAGTAAATAAGAAGGCAGTTTAGTCCTTCTTAGGAAAGATTAATTTTGTCAGTAGGTTCATATCTGATTTTGTAGGCTTGGTGAGGCCAGTGAAACTCTTGCTAAAGAAAGACCTGATTTTCAAATGGACTAAAAAAAGAAGGCAAGCCTTTGAAGAGGTTAAGAAGGCTATCTCAATGGCCCCAATACTAAAAAACCTAGATTTTTCCAAGCCTTTTGTAATATATGTCTATGGAGGAGAGTTAAGCATTATTGCTGTCTTGACACAAAAGGATGATAAACAGGAGGGAGAACACCCAATAGCCTTTTTATCAAGAACTCTTAGGGATTATGAAACCAAGTACAACTTTGTAGAGAAACAAGCATATGCCATAGTAAAAGCCCTCAAGAAATTTAGGCATATGGTATCAGGAAGAAAATTTTGGGTACTTGTAGCTCACCCAAGCATCAGAGAATACATCATGGAGGGAGAAATTACTGAAAAAAGACCCAACTAGATTACTACGATCCTTAAATATGATGTAGAGTTCAGACCCACCAAGTTAGTTAGAGGCAAGGGTTTATGCCAATATATGACCCAAGGGCTTGAAAAGATGGTACCTAAAGAGACAGATAAAGATGGAGAGATGGAGACGGTGTTAAAAATACAAGAGGTTGATCAGGAATCTTAGGTCACAAGCATGATTCATCTTATGAAGTATGGAATTTATCTGAGAGAACTCCCTCAAAATAAGAGGAGATACTATAAAATATAGGGAGGTCATTTTGTTTTAATTAAACAGGTCCTTTTCAAAAGAAATTTTGATGGTAAATTGTTAAGATGTGTAGAACAGGCTGAGGCTAAGAGAATACTACATGAGATGCATCATGGAATATCAGGAGGGAATTTTTTTGTAAAGACCACAACCATAAAGATAAGTGAGGCAAGATATTTTTAGCCTACTTTATTTGCAAATTGTTATCAACTAGTTAAAAAATGCCAATCCTGCCAATATTACGTGGGGATGAGGAGGAATGCAGTAATGCCCCTTAGTCCTATAATTGTGGATGAACCTTTTGCTCAATGGGGTCTTGACTTCATCAGGATGATAAATCTAGTGTCTAGTATGGGTCACAAATGGATATTAACTACCACATATTATTTCACCAGATGGACCGAGGTAGTCCCACTCAAAGAAGCAATAGAAAATGTGATCCTAGATTTTCTAAGAAGTATCACTACTCACTTTGGGGCTCTTCACACCATAATTTATGATAATGCTAAAACATTCTTAGGGTCTAAAGTATCTAAATTTACATTGAAACATGGAATATATCTAAAAAATTCATCTAACTATTACCCTCAAGGTAACGATTTGGTAGAATTGACTAACAAGAACCTAATTAGACTCATCAAAAGGGTAAGGGCCGATCATCACAAAGAATGGCATAAAGTGCTTAATTTAGCACTATGGGCTGATATAATCACACCTAACCAATTGATCAAAATGTCCCCATATGAATTGGTATATGGAAAGTCTATTTTGATCCCCTTAAGCTTGGAAATCCCTGCCCTCCAGCTAATCAAACAAATTGAAATTGAGGAAAATGGTCCCATGTAGGTTAGATTTACAGAGCTTTTAGAGGTTCAGGAGAAGAGGGATACAACCCATGATTCATTAATTAAGCATCAGGGAATGGTTAAGGACTATTTTGATAAAAGGACTTTGAATCCTCATTTTGAATTAGGCTCAATTATTTTAAAGTGGGATGCAAGAGCCGCCAAGCTGGGTCAACATACTAAATTTGAAGCATTATGGACTAGCCCATATAAAATTCACACGTGTAAGTAGAAGAATTCATTCAAGCTGGAATCAATGGAAGGAGAACCTGAAGAGATTCCTGTAAATGAAATCTATTTGAAGCATTTCAATTAACTTGGGCCTCTAATGTATTATAGTTAGATAGTTTCCCATTCTCATATTTTTTTTTCCATTGTTGTTTTCCTGCTTTTCTTTTAAATAAGTGTTTTTAAACACAAAGTCCGTGCCTCAGAAAGTTTTCAAATTAAAAAAAATCTTCAAATTCTCCAAGCATTTAATGTTTCCCAAATCTTTAAAAATCTCTAAGGTACCTTGCACGACCACTTCCATAACATGTCTATCTCACTGTCCCAGGAAGATTGAGTAGGATTTGCTAACGGTTGTCTGAGTTTAATGCCCTTTGAGACTTGATAGGTCCATAAATACCTTTATCAAGAGTTAAAGTTTACAAACTCTCAAGCATTCCTACATTTATGAGAAAATATCCTACTACCTACAAAAAAATTTAGCGCCTAGTAAATTTGCTTCAGTGAGAGTGTTTTGTTTGCAAAGGGCTCATATTAGTTATCATAGAAAGGACATAGAAATGGAAGGAACATCATCTTCACAATAAGGAGCTAGGATTTATGAATCCCTTGATAGGTTTTTGGCAAGTAATTCATATGCTTCAGCTCTCGCACAACCATTGAAAGCCTATCCAAGGACTAGAATTTTGGAGGTTGGTCAGGCAAGTGACCCAGTAAAAGTAAAGGATTATGCAGATGAAATCATGGACCCAATCTTGCAAAGAACCAACAACAAAACCCTCAGAGAAGGGGCACATCAAAGATGCCTTTAAAGGGCCAGAGTAGGGTAGTATGAGACATTTGCAATGAGGATATGAACCTCATAATTGGTACAGTTCCTTGTCCCAACTATGCATCCATGCCCTGACTTGGTTGAATTATGCATAGACTAGCTCCATGCACCCTCATGTACCATTCAATAGGGTCCTTTCATGGTGCAAATCACACTATAGGCTATCAGAGGTATGTTAGCTCTACACCATGATAGTACAGCAATGTTTCCCACTATTGCTAAAATGCAAAGGATGTGGGCTAATGTCAATATCCAGTTAAGGTTCTTAAGAACCAAATTGCAAATGGGTGATGAAAACACTACTATGCCCACACTCCCTATAGCAAGAGACCAATTCACACAAGTCAGCCAAGATGCACTATCCATGATGGCTTTCATCTTTGGCATGAAAGATGACATGGCAGTTCACACATAGCAAATGGCTATCCTCTTCAGGTTGAAGACTGTTGACAAGACCCTGGAATATCAGCTCAACTTTTCAAAGCAAATTGCTTTTTCAATGGTGGAGCAACTAGCCTAGTTTAGGTTAAAAGGAGTGTTTAGGTACTTTTCTTATTTGTTGCACCTCATGCTATACTAGAATGTTGATCTCTTTGTCCAACATATGCATCTAGACATGTATGACCCAAGTTTTTATTCCCAAAGGACCATTCTTGTGTCTGCATGGACACATATTTTGTCAAGGACCAGTGACCCATATGATTTTTGGGAACTATTTGTTACCCCTGCTCTTTGCCACCTCAACCCCAAACTAATCATGAACAGATTATTTCCTAGTGTTTCAAACCTCCTGGCCAGTTGCCCAATTTTGTGTAACTTCTACTTTGGATCCTACCATATGATTATAAATGTTCATGGTTTTTGTGGGGAACCAATGTTACTACCAAAGATTCTAACTCTTAGGGTAGCATTTTTAGACGTCACCAAGCAAGTGTTAGTAGTAGACAATGATATGGTTTTGGGAAATGGAAGAGGAAAATGTATGATCTCCCTTGGATGGCAGGTAACATAGTTTTAGAAACCAGGGATGCTGAAGTTTTGCTACTTTGAAAGCTAGCCTTTTTGGGGTTTCTGTTAGTTGAAGACATATGGGTATGCAACCCGAATGGTTACATAGCTTCTTGGATAAGTACTAATAGGGTTGCAACCAAGATTTCACATGAGGGTCACCCTTTTTGGGAGACCAGGAGAAACCCTATAGAAGATGCTCCTAACTTTTATGTTGAATTAATAGATTTACCCCCTCTATAAAATAGACCATGGGAAAATTTCTATGTTAAGCAAATGGATTATGATCCCAAAGTCAGAATGACTTTTGGCTTGAGAAGAGTATTTAAGAATAAAGATTGGGATGTGGAGAAGATAGAAGCCTATTAAAAGTATAGGCAGGAAATTTCTCAAACCACCCATTCTTTCAGGAATGTGGACACAGATGAGAGATGGGAAGAACTATGGGATGAGTGCCATCTCTCCCCTACATCTAGCCCAGAGACAACTAATTTTCCAACATGGGGTATAAAATAGGAAGTTAGGCCAAGCCAAGGGCCATAAACCTTAGAATAAACTATTGTTATAACAACTGTGTCAGTTTGGCCCCAACCTCTCAGTGTCCTGGAGAAACAAATGAGTGTGGTTCATTCACCACTGAAAGCTTCCCCATCATCAAAAGTCATTGAAGTTCCCATTTCTCCACAAGCATCACCAATGGTAGTGGCAGATGTGGAAGGAGAGAGAACACAACCAAAATAGGGGACACCCAAGAAATGAAAGAGGGTGCAGTTTCAGTTGCATATGGAAGAGGAGACAGACACCCGAAAGTGCTAATTACAGAGTGTTGTGATTGCTCCTCAAGTAAGTATCATTCCTCCTTTGCCTTCTCAGTCTATTTCTTCTCCCATTGGCATGATGATCTCATCTAGCCAATTAACATTCCCCTCCACTTTTATTGTTTGCATTTCTCCCTTTGCCCCATCTATGCCACCTTAGGTTTTACCGTTACCCCATTTATCCCCCTCTGTTCCCAAAAAAATTTCCCCTCAAATGTCCCATAGCTAACAATTGGCTATTTAATATGGACTACCATAGGGATATCCTTTTGTAGGTGGGTACATTACCTCTCCTTCTACCTTTCAGACCTAAGCAGATGCTACACGAAAGGCAAGGGAAGCCTGAAGAGAGAAAAAGAGGACAAAGGAAAATAAAGCACTGTCTACAATGCATCTATGATCACAATTTGACCTGATTTAGAAACAATTGATGGTGACCCATTTATCACCAAATGTTATCAAGCCAGTTGAGCAGATGCAGCTTGAGGATTACATAATGGATGCAGTGGCCATTGACGTGTCCCTTTTTAGGCCCTAGGATAGAATTGAGCTATTGACCAAATCCACTTTTGTATTCCTTGAAGACTACTTGAAGACATCACAGAGGCTACAGAAGATGGAGGCTGATTTGGCTAAAGAGAAGGCAAACTGTAATAGTTTGACTACAACAATTGATAGAAAGGACAATGAAATAGAAATTTTGAATAAACAGTTGCAAGAGACTATTTCTCTTCAGATTCACTAGGTAGTCTAGGCCCAAAATGATTCTTTAAAGGAATAACTCATGCAGATAAAGGTTGTAGTGGGGACCCTGAGGTGAGAAAAAGTAGAATGGCAACACAAGTTGCTAACCGAATAGAATAATATTGTGGCCATTCAAGCCCAATTCCAAGTGGAGCAATAGAAAGTGACACAACAGACACTGGAGCTAGCTAATAGGCCAAGTAATGTTAGAGTGATTAAATTGGTAAAGGATCTCTATGAATCCATGTGGAAAATAATCTCCTCAGAGATTATTTATCTCAAGCCTTCTCTCACCTTCTTGTTAAATGCATAGAAATTGTGTGAAACGGTGGGGGATTCAATGAAGAACACTCTGACTATAGTTTTTGATAGAGTAATAGACTCTCAAACATTGCTATAGAAGCTCTATGATGCTTCAGATGTGACATTAGCATCCATAGGAATCACTGACAGAATGGTTACCGCAAAGAGAGTCAATGCGGTTCTCGGTTGCAATTCTACAGCCAGCAGTTGTAGAGAGCTCCTCAAAATCATTAAAGAAGGCATCAATAAAATGAAACAACATATTGAATATCTAGTGTGATTAGGTCTTCCTTCTCCATTTCCTGATGATAACATGGTGCTAATGCTTAATCAAATTGAACCATTGCTACTGGCCAAACAGAATGATCAAATAGTTTTTTAGAACTTATGGGATGATTCCTCAGTCACAGAAGTAGAAGCTATTCTGGTTCCTCTTTCCTAGCTTGAATTCAAATTGAAGGCTACAGTTCAAATTTTGCAAAATTTTTTGCACAAGGATATTATTAACCTTGATTTGTCCTTCAATGAATTATAGAACAAGCAAGAGTTATCTGACCATGAATGGTCTACCTACCAGACAACATTGTTGAAGCTATAAAATTTTGCAATTTTGATCTAACAGAAGTGTGGTACCATTTTTGAGTAGGCTCAAAAGCCCTTAGGGTCACCAATAGCTATAGAGTAAAATTTAACTCCATGTTGCATTCCAATTTTTAGTCACGTGCTACAAATTTTTTTCCCACATACCTTGGTCTTTGATGGCAAAGTTCAGAAACAGAACACAGGTTCTATTTCCCTTTTGATTCATTAGTTTCAATTTTTGGCTAAGTGTCAAAATCAAGCGGAAGCTGCCAAGTGGTGTCATCTAAGGCACCTTTCATTTTTTCCTACAAGTTGGTTGGGATGTGCCATGTGTTCAATATCAACTTAGTAGAAATCACCATGTGTCGGCATCTACATTTCATATTAGCACCCACATTTCATTTATATTTTAGTGAACATCTTCAACAATCTAAGTATCAGGATGAGGCAAAAAGTGCCAAGTGGTAATCATGAAAGGCTCTAGATTGTTTTTGTAAAATAAAGCAAAAGTCACCACATGTCAGCATCCAAAATAAGGTAGTTCAATGCCTTAGTTCAATAAGGTAGTTCAATGCCTTGGTTCAATATTTTTGGTTCAATACCTTGAGTTATGTGTAAACGGTGCGTAGTGTTGAACTGTTAAACCATTAAACCATTGAACCATTTTTAGTTCAATGGGAAATTCAAATGAGCATCCCAAAGACCAAAGGACAAGTGCCGACATCTGGAAGATCTTTTTCAAAGTTTCATTTTTGAATAAATACTGTAGTGGGTCCCAAATTTTATTTCTGAAGTCTGTGGAAGCTACCAAGTGTCACCATCCATTGGAGCCTAGAATGCATCTTGAACACTTCCATAGCATAAAAAAAGAGTAACAAAGATTTCCATGTGTCTTTTACAAAAGAGAAGTGGAGATTGCCACCTGTCTCCATGCCCCTTTTAAAGGTTGCTCAGGCAAGAAATGCGGTGAGTCTTTTTTATGTTAAGTCGTTAGGTATCAAAGAAGTGGATTGCAACAGGTGTCAAAGGTAGAACATTCTTGAGAAAGATATAGTAAGAATATAGGGAAAGTAGAGAGTTCCACATGTCTTTGATAAAAGTTGTGGAAAGTACCAAGTGTCATTCTTTGGTGTCCCCTAAGAAATAAGCAAATTTTCAAGAAATTGACTAAGTGTCCTCTTCCATTTCAATAGAATAAAGGGTCCTATATAGACACTTCCAGCTCAGTTAGAGTTCAATTTGGGTCATAAGTTTGGGAATGCACAAACAATCTAGAGGGAAACTTAGTGGGAGTTATTTCCAATAGATGGAGTAGTTCACCAATAGATTTTTGGAGCCTACAAACATTGAAAGCACCATCTATTTGTCCCATGTGAGATAAAGGTAGAATAGATAGTTGAATGGGAAAGGAGGTGATGGAATGAGAGATCTGAGGCTATAAAGAGGACTATAGGGAGATGAAAAAAGGGGGAGAGAGAATTTTCTAAGAAAATTGTTAGACTTTCTATAGTTATGATTAGGAATATCATCTACCTTTATTCTATTTTCTTAAGTTGTAAAGTTTATGTAACTTTGCATGTTTCTGTGCCTTTTATATGACTGAAGAATTATTGAGAAGACAAAGTTTTATGCCTTTGTTGATGTTTCCTGTATCATTATGAAAGTAGTCTAAGCTGCAACCCTCTATTTCTATTATTTCTATCTTTTACATTGATCATGTCTTGTCTGCTCTTTAACGTAGTTGAATCTTACATATAGTTTCACTGTGCTTAGGATTAAGGATCAAAAAACTACATTCAGGTGCATTGCCATAGTTAGATTTTCTTTCTTTGCATTTGTCTTTCTATTTAAATTTCCTATCCCTTTTCCCCCAAACACTTGATATAAAGAAGAGACCAACTTCTTAAAATTTTAGAGGTTGTTTCAAGTCACATGTCTCAAATCTTGAAACTTCCCATTGTTGGTGTCTGAAACAAAGCACAATTTTAATCATCAACAAAAACTATAGAGGTTGATGAGGAAGAATAATAAGTTGAGGAGAGACAAGACACAAAATGCCCCTCAAGATAGATTCAAAGAGATCATCCTGAATCTCAAATCATTGCAAAAAAGAATGTAGGTATGCAAATAGGAAAAATCAAGAGAATATTGCTCTATTGTATAATATTTAACCTAATAACCTTATATTAAAAAGCAAATACAAATTTTTGATAGGTTATATGAATGAGGATTTAGAGCAAATGGAGAAGAATAAAACTTGGGAACTAGTTCCTAGGCCTAAAGAAAAGAATGTCATTGGCATAAAATGGGTGTTTAGAAATAAGTTGAATGAAGATGGAGAAGTCACTAAGAACTAATATATATATATTGGTATGGAAGGGATATTAATAAGTTTAAGGGGTAAATTTTGAGGAAACCTTTACACCAGTAGAAAGATTGGAGGCCATCATATTGTTTCTAGCATATGCAAGATTCAAAGGGTTCAAGGTATACCACACGGATGTCAAATATACCTTTTTAAATGGGCATATGGAAGAGGAGGTACACAAAGTAACCTGATGGGTTATCACTATCAAGTGAGAAGTATTATGTTTGTGGACTAAAAAAATCTCTTTATAGTCTAAATCAAGCTCTTAGAGATTAGTATTCTATGTTGGATCAAGGATTCAAAATAGGAGTTACAAATAGTAACATATATATATATATATATATATATATATATATATATATATAAAGACAAATGATGACCATCATTTTATAGTAGGTGTCTATGTGGAGGACATCATATTTCGTGGAAACAATGAGAACATGACCAAGGCCTTTGTAGAGGTGATGAAGAAAGAGTTTTATATGTCCATATTGGGATAACTATCATTATTTCTTGGGTTACAAATCACACAATCTAAAAAAGGTGTATTCATTTCATAAGACATGTAATAAGACATATATTAAATAACTTTGAGATGGAATATTGCAAGGTAGTTAGTAAACCAATTATCATAGGATGTAATTTGAGAAAGGAAGATGAGTCTCCAAAGGTGAATAATACATCATATAGGTCAATGATTAGAATGTTTCTATACACCAATGCCTCTACACCTGACATCATGCAAGTAGTAGGTATTATAAGATGGTTTAAAGTAGATCCAAAGGAAAATCATCTACAAGCAGCCAAAAGGATAATAAGTTATCTCAAGGGGAATATAGATTTTGATTTGTGGTATCTAAGGAGTAAGGAGTTCAATTTGATATCCTATATAGTGCAGACTAGGTGGGAAGTCTAGATGATGGAATGAGTATTAGTGGAGGAGATTTCTTCTTAGGTTGGTGTCTAATTTCATGGATAATTAAAAATCAACCATCAGTAGAATTATCCACTTATGAAGCTAAGTACATTGTAATATCTTCATGTTGCACTCAAGTCCTATGGATGAGACAAACTTTAAAAGACAACAAGGTTTATTATGATGTTACTAGCCATATCTATTATGAAATACAAGTATTATAAGTGTCTTAAAAACCCCAATAATGCACTCAAAGACTAAGCACATTACCATTAGGTGTTATTTTTTAAGAGAGTAGGAAAGTGAATAAAGTGTCAGACTTGAATATGTTTCTACAAAATATCAGATTGTAGAAATTTTGACCAAACCACTTCTAAAGGAAACATTTGAACACCTAATATAGGAATTGGGTAAAATTCCTTCCCCTAGGACTCATTCAAGAATCTAAGTACTTCAAAGGAGATAATTAGGTGGTTCATTATCTCCAAGAGTAGGTGAGTAGTTCTAAGAATATATGCATGGAGATAATGGGAACATGTTTGTATTATGACTCATAAACTCATAGTTCTATGTGTTGAGTGTTTTGGTTTCAAGGAGTGTGATCCAAGAAGTTATAAAAATCACTTTGTCATTTATGCCAAATGGGAATAAAGTTCATAATGAGGGAGAATTTTCTTATTAAAATAATATTATGAGAGTGGCTTCCATGAATGATAAATGGGGAGATTGTCAATTATTGTCATTGATGCCAAAGGTACATCTTACATGAGGTTGATGTTATTGAGAGAGTGTGCTTAGTTGGTAGTGTGTTGATGTGACAAGGGTAATTGATGAGGTTTTATAATTAAATTATGTTGTAATGAAAGATAATTTGAAGGAAACTAATGCCTTATGATTGGATGAAATTTTAAGTGTTTAAGTATCCTAAGCCTAGTCATAGCATGAAGAGACCTTGTGAGAAGGTATGAGCATGGTTTCATAGTGATATGAGTGCACACAGGCATGAGTGGTTGTATGAGGTTGTTTGAGAATGTATAATAGGCATTAGAACACTCATTAGTGTCTTAGCATAAGCCTACAATGGTATTACTTTTAGTCTAGGTCTGCATCTAGACCTCTCTTAAACCCTACCTACAATAATGAGGTATCATGATCTATTATCAAGGCATGTAGAGGTTTTATGGTATGAGTGTGAGATTTTTATCATGATAGTAAGGTTTTGAGAATATGGAAAGAGGCATGAAGGTTAGTTTTAATGCCTAATATGGTTTGTATGTCAAGGTCTAGAAGAGCAGAGAGCCTAATGAGGGGTCAAGACAATATTTAAAGGTTTTTGATCTCATATAAGCATTTTTATAGGTGATTTATGTTGTTTAAAATTTTTCATGCAGTTTACGGTCTATAAAAAAGGCATGAAAAATTGTTTGGAGGTCTCTCGAGTGCTCAGAATGAAGGGTTCTCAACTTGAGAAGGATTTTATTGTGATAATTACATATTAAAACCTTACATGGGAACCTAATAATTTCATGGTAAATGGGTAAGGTTACTATATCAAAATTATAATCATTATTTTTTGTATTGATGGGCTATTCTTTATGAACGATTATTAAGAGTGGAAACAGGTTTAAACCCTCTTAAAACCCTAATAAAGACCTAATGTTGAATATGTTGCTAAAAATGATAAGAATGGATTGAAATTATTAAATAATATATTTCATATTGTATTTTAATCTTTTAGGTACCTCTAAGTGGTATTGGTTAGAGAGAGGAGAGAGAAAATGTTGAGTTACAGGTTTATTTCTAAAGAAGTTATTGTAAAATTAAAACGTTGCATTAGACATAGTAAGAAAATGGATGTAGGGAGAAGGTAGAGACTAATGTTTCATGTGAATGATATTTTATGGATATGTTATATCCCTTAATTATGATAAACTGGTCATCTAAGTTAGCTAGTTGCTAACAAGCCTAATGGTGCAAATAATGAAAAACCTAGGCAATAGTGAAAAGATGAATTGAAATGTGTTATCATGATATCATTATGAAATAAAGTGCATGTAGATTTTTTTTTATGATATTTATTTCCTATTCATTATTATTATAAATATTTTACTTCAACTATAGTTGTGAAAATTATGAATCTAAAATGGCAGTCTAACTTAGTGAGTTCTACGTGTAGTGAGGTCATCAAATTGGTTTGTAAGACCAATAGTTTCCATTAGACCATATGATGTTTATATTTTAATATTGTTTGTATATTTCATAAGATAATATATATTAATAATAAGTCATTTAAAATGTATACATAGGCATGTAAGGTCTAAGTCAACATGATTGGTCATTGAAGAAAATTGATAGTTCTAAGTGAGTGAGTTATAGAGGTGTTTTTGAGGATCTATAACCTAAGTGGAAGTTTCTAATACATATGGTGATATTTTTGATATCATGTATATTACTTATAATTTATTATTTGTCATGGTCATGTGGATAAGTGATGTGTTATCTTTAGTTATTCAAGAAAGACTTTTCCTTGTGTTCAAAGGCTTAATGTGAATAGTGTTAATGGATTGTTTCAAGTGGTGGTTGAACTTGAAAAGTGTCATGGTTCTCATATGATGTCAGATAAGTCCTATTTTATTGTTATATGATATTTTACTACCATGTGTGGAGTTTTAAAGTGTTACAAGAAAGGCAAAGTGTAACATGTTCTAAAATAGGCCTAATGGAATTAGGTCTCCATGAGACCTAAAAAAGGATTTGATCTATTTGAGTAAAGGTCAACCTAATGTAATGATTAATTATTAATTTTAACATGTCCTAAGGCATATTTTTTGGAAAATCTATGTGTTAAAGTATGTGTGGCTAACCAAGATGTTATGGTCAAGAGGTTGTCATAAGAACAAAGCCTTCTTAGGCCTAATTGGCTAGTTAGAGGATTATATAGAGGATTGAGTGAGATAGAATATTATCGAGTGGAATATGGTATTATAGACATGTTTGCAAAATATATCCTATATAATAAGACTTTATTGGATATTTTTTAAACAATTGAGTAGATTCTTAGTTGAATAATGATCCACTAGTAGGAGCAAACAAACTTCAGGAAAAGATCACATATAGCTTGCAAAGCTTTTGAAACATTTTTATTAACCTTAAATTATAGTTTTTAAAAATTTGAGAAATTAGGTTTAAATTGTGATCATATAATTTAGTAAAATGAATCAAGTTTTCATAAGCCTAAAAATTTCATTTGAGCCTTGGAGATTCAAAAAAAATAGTTCAAGTAAGCTTTGAAGAGCCAGACTGTCTCAAACATGTCACACAAAAATGGACTAGTCAACTTAATTTTGCATTTCAAAAGTATGCTTAGAAATCATCTAAGGCCAAAATATCATAAATACATAAATTCATTCATTCTTAGATCATGCTCTATAAAATTTATATCTTGGTGAGCTTGTTAACTCAAGATATAAGCCTTTAAAGTTATACTTGCAAAGTAAGATGTGCATGGGGATGCCAAGTTAAAACTATGTAAAATATCCATTTGAATTCAAATGTTCCAAGGATGAACATGTGGTTAACAAGTGTCCAAATATCAGAAGATAAGATCAAATCTAATGGTGAGTAAGAAATTAATGATGTCAGTGGGTCCTGAAGATCCAATAGAGTTCGTTTAATCATTCACCGAAGATCAACGATGAGATCATAGTAAAAATGTCAGTGTATTTTAAGATTGAATTCATGGATAATAAGTGTTAAGATCTCAAGTTCTTGAATGAAGATCTAACATTGTGTATTAACTAAAAAGGCTAGTGGGCCCAAATAGATCAATAGAGACCATTTAATAATACCAAAGTAGATCAATAGTGAGTGAGAAGTCAAAAAGTCAATGGATCTTGAAGATAAATGAGAAGATGCCAAGTGTCATGACCATAATATTTGTCAACTAAATTAATGGTACATGTTTGAGATATGAAAAGGGAAATATATAGTGTACATGATGTCAAGAGTCAAATAGATGATAGTAAGATCCTACATAATGAATAGGGAGATGATAGATGGCATAGTTTGGGAAGCCCAAATTAAGATCAATGACTGACATTAAATTTAAAAGACACGAGACTTCATGTAGAGGTCAAACATGTGACCTATGTTGAACTAAGGTAAATATTTCAAAAGGCATATGCTACCATTAGAGATCAGTTGAGCACTATTAAACATGGGAGACAATCATATATTTAGGATGCTTATAATAAAGTTTAGTCACCATTAAAACATAGTCTCAATCTATGGTTTGAAGATTAAGAACTTATGGGGCCCATTTTTGGGGGTCATAGTATTGTTTCATGACTATGATCATTTATCTTTAAAGAATATATTTATAGATAATAAGTCCTCAGCTTCCATAAGGTTAGGAGGTAGAATAGTTTTTTTCAAACTTAATATAGTTCTAGATATGACTATACAACCTAGATGTTTTCATTGATATTATATATATATATATATATATATAATGGGTTTGGTTTTCATCTATAGTAGACCTATGCTCAGATATTGAAATGGAGAAGATATGTGATTATGAATTAGTATCTCATCTTCTAATATAGTCACATTTTTAATAACTATGTACCTACATCCACTAAAAGAAGACATGGTGATGGCTCTGTCATAATTCAAGATGTGAAGATTTTTTCCTCATAATGAAACCAAGTGGAAGATGGTGTGGAAGATCAAAGTAATGAGATTTGGTGGTTAGAGAAGTAGTTAGAGCATTAAATTTTGTTTATATCTTAAGGATATTTCTTCCTTTAAAGGATCATGGCTCATCATCTACAAAATAGACTCTAGTCTTCTAGTGCATTTCTTAGCCAATGAAAAGAGCTTAAAGATTAATTAGAACAAATAAAGGTTAAATTATTGATGAAGGGCTAGTCCAAATTTGATTAAGTATGGTGGATAAATAATTTAAAGGTTGGAGATCATTGATTATTCTTGGTTAACATGCTACCTCTTCTCTCTTCTCCCTTTCTCTATATCATCCTTTCCTTCCATTGGTAACCTGTTTCTCTCTTTGATTGTAGACTCTCACAAGGACTCTTTGATCTTGAAGACTAGGGAGATCTCTAACATATTTCAAGATATGCTCATCTTGATAAGGCTAAACCCTATAAATCATTTGTAATAACTACCTATTGATTCAATACAAGACTTTCTTTACCTATCTCTTGCCTTGAATCTATGTTGTGTGAGTTATGCATAATGGCATTATGTGAAGGATAATTTTCGTCATCCATTGTCCTCCTTTCTAACCTCCTTTAGGGTGTTTTCAAGTTATTGTAAGTTTTTATTAGTGTTTGGCCTAAACCTAGTCCATATAACACTTATGTAATTATTTAGTCTATCAGGTTGTGTGAGATAGTATTATCTTCTACAAATCTAGTGTGGGTTCAATATTATGAGAGTTTCCCATTTTTATTTGGTACATCACCTGGTTAAATATCTTAGGATCCCTTTCCCCCTTTCTAACCCTTCTCCATATAGCAACATTATTTTAGGTGATCCATCAAGAGGAAACTAAGCTTCTCCAAAGGTTTAGCTAAATCATAGGTTACCCATAGCCTAGGGTTAACCAAAAATTATGGCTTAGTCAGAGGGAGACTGAAGAACTCACTCCAAGGGTGTAGATTAATGCCATTATAGTTTTTAGAATGCTTGGTGGGACTTACTACATTGTTCACTAGTGAAGAGTTTTGGTGTTCTCTTCATCCAATTATACTTTGGAGGCATGTGTGCAAACATAAATGGTGACTCTGAGTATTAATCAGGTGGTTTAAGTAGCCTAAGTTCCTACTCATTATTTTCTATGTATCACCACTCTTTTTATCAATATGTTTATTCTCTACCTCATCACCCTTCATATTAGATTATAAATGTTTATGGCTTCACCCTAAGTGGTTTTCAAGATTCATTACATCAACCTTCTCAAGCTTAAGATGTCCCTATTTAGTCCCCAAATTTATCCATTTCAAGTTGGTATAAAATACTCTTAGGGTATTAAAGGTACATGGTAGACCTTAATACACAAAGGGGATATGGTCAAGATATAATTAATCATATCATTCATGACATAGGAAATGAATTATAGCTAATAAAGTAAGAATGGGAACCTATTGAGGGAGTAAATTAGAAACACCACCCAAGTGAGATGATGGATGTAAGTGGTTACATTCAAAGCATTGAGCATAAGATAAGAAGACATGAAGAATAGTAGGTCCAGCTTCATCAACCTTATGTATCTTAATATACACCAACTTAAGCCTCATATATACCACTTGTTCTTCCCAAAAAGACCACTCCAAGTGACCCTTAAATTGTTCCAAGTTCTTCATGTGTTCCTCAGACCTTCCCTTCTTGGAATTCAATCCAAGAAAGCCTTCAAAGAAAGGAGATTGTTATGGATTAGCCTATCATTGAGACCTAAGAATTCACTTATCTTCCTCAAAAATCCTCTTGTAGATCATATCATCCCTCTTGTGATACTTATCTTTATGAATCCCCTAACACCCTTCAATAGAATATATTACAAGAGAATATAGATAGGCAAATGAAAGAGTTAAATTTAAAGATGAAGAAAGAGGAAGAGAGTCAAAATCAAGAAGAGGCAGTTGTTTTTTACACATTCCCTTCATGGAAGTCAATTCAAAAAGGTTTTCAAAAGGAAGAGGTGATAGTTAAAGCAACCTAAGCACCAATTCAAGATCCACCAAAAAGACCATTCAAAGTCCCTCATTGGAAGGATAGTATTAAAAGATGCAATTAAGGTGAACTTATTCACCCTCCCACCATATCAATCTTGAATAAATACCTTGTCCTACAAATGATAAATGATGAGCTTGAGTCATAAGTGAGCCTAAAGAGGACAATGCAAGTGTCTATGAAGAAGAGATCATGATAGTAAGCCCACTTCATAGGGAAGAGCATGTTTCATCTTCCAAGCTACAAGATCTTGATGAGAAGCAAGAGGATAGACTTCATGAACCTATTATGGAGGTCAAGGGTAGATCAAGTGACTTATAAGATCAATGGTAGAAATTTTTCTCAGATATCTTGAGTGAATTGGAGTAGATTAATGTTTCAAACTTGCTTGAAGAAGAAAATCCTTAAGATAAACATAGAGAAGACCTTGAATGGACTACTAAAGGTCCATTATACATATATCTAGAAGAAGATTAGAACCATATGCCTGAGGTTGGTCCACTTCAATATGAGGTGTTAGTTGAGGATAGCCCTAATATGTTAGAGCAAGAGGAAAACAAATTAGATATTGATAAAGACAAGTGTGATATTTTATACCTTCGATGGCCAAGTCAACCCAAATTTTTAGTTAAAGATCAAGATGAAATATTGAGTGATGTTGATGAAAGAGACATCTCAAATGATCAAGAGATGAAGTTTTGTGAACATACTAGTGAAAAATTTGAAGAGTTATGGAAATAGTTCAATGTCATAACCAAAGATTCATAAGAGATTAAGGGACATGTCCTTATTATATAAACCTATGGACATGCTAATATAACCATGGTCATTCCTAATTTGCACAAGGAAAAGGGGAAAATATATGGTCTTTTTAAACCATCAAGTGAACTAAATACAGTTGCTCCCAAGAGCCTAAATGAAGTCTTCATGCAAGGTTTTATCAAGAGTGATAAGTAACATAAAGCAAGTATTTTTACAATATAACATGAACCAAGATTGAAAGACTTGGACCAATATGTCTACATTGGAATCATTTTTTTTTCCTTTTCATCTATTAGAGAGCACATCAAAAGGATTGACCATCAAGATGATTGGTCGACCAATTATGGTATGTCTAAAGTAAGGTATTTTCATCTTGGTTTGTTACAAGTTAATGATACTCAAAATTTTCCATTTGACCTAGGAGGGAGGTTATTATAAATTTTTATAGAATATTATATATATATATATATATATATATATATATATATATATATATATATAAAGATTTCATGTTTTTATCTAAGTGCCTATGTGCATATTTGTTTAGTAGGTTAGTTTCCCTTGCTTTTCTTAGTTTTTTTTTCATTTTATGTGTTTCCTTTTCCAAAGTGCCTTGGGAACCTTGTTTTGTTTTGTTTATATTGGTCCTCATTGCCTAAAGAGAGGGTTTTAAATAAATATATATACTTACTCAATTCAAATCAACTTATGACTCCATGCCCAATGGATCAGACAAGGAAACTAGTTTGGGTTCTCAAACATACTAGGCATGCTTCCCAGTTGAGTCGCCAAAGATGTTGGCCAAATTTTATCCACATAAGAATACTTGACTAGATATGGTTTAAATAACTGAGTAGAGTCCTATTCAAAGAATGATATATTAGTAAGAGTAGATAGACTTCAAGAAAAGATCACATATAACTTGTAAAGATTTTAAAACACTTTGAGTAAACTTAAAGTGTAGTTTGTCAAAATTTGAGAAAGAAAGTTTCCATGGTGATCATATCATTTAGGAACATGAATTGTTTTTTAAAAAGCCTAAAAAATTCATTTGAGCCTTGGATAGTCAAATAAATAATTCAAGTAAGCTTTGAAGAGCTAGACCATTTCAAACACATCACATAGAAATAAACTGATCAGGTCAATTATGCATTTCATAAGTATGCTTGAAAAGCCTCTCAGGCCAAAATATCACATGGACATGAATTCCTTCATGCCTCAATCATGATATACATATTTTGTGTATTGATGATATTTCTATCTCAAGATATAATCATTTAAAGTTAGACTTGTAGAGTAAGACATGCAAAGGGACATCAAGTTAAAACTATGACAAATAGTCATTCAAATTAAAATGTTCTAAGGATAAACACGTGGCTAAAAGGTGTCAAAATATTAGAAGTAAACATAAAATATAAAAAATATATGGAGATAAATGGTGTTAGTAGGTCTCAAATATTTAATAGAGCACATTTAATCATGCATCAAAGATCAATGATGAGCTCATACTCAAAAGGTTAGCATATCCTAAGATTGAATGCATGGCTGATAAGTTTTAAGATCGTGGGTACATGAATGAAGATGTAATGGTGAACATTGAATAAAAAGGATAGTGGAACCAAATATATCAATGGAATGAATTTAATCATACCAAAATAGATTGATGGTGAGCATTAAGTCAATAAGTTAGTAAATCTCAAAAATGAATGAGAAGTTGCCTAGCGTCATGACTATGGAAATTGTTAAGTAAATCAGTGGTATGCATTAAATCCATACAAAGGGATATCTATGATGTGAATGAGGTCAATGATTTAAATATCTCACAATAAGATCCTATGTAACAAATGGGGAGCTAATAGATGGAATAGTTTGGGAAGCCTAGATTAATATCAATGACTAGTATTAAAAGTCAAAGACATGAGACTTTTAGTAGAGGTTGAACATATGTCTTAGGTAAAACTTAGGTAAATATTTCAAAAGGCATATGCTGTCATTATAGATTAACTAAGAACCATTAAACATGGGACACAGTCATATAATTGGGATGGTTATGATGAAGTTTCATCACCATTAAAGCATAGTCTCAACCTCTAATTCAAAGATTTAGAACTTATGGGGACCATTTTCTAGGGTTATATTATTGTTGCATGATTGTGATCATTACTCTTTAAAGAAAACATATGTAGATAATGAGTCCTTATATTTCATGAGGTTCATAGGTAGAATAGGTTTGTTCAAACCTAATATACTTAAAGATAGGACTATACAACTTATAGGTTTTCATTAGTATTATATCTATATAAAAACCAATAAATGGGATTGGTTTTCATATATAATAAAAATATGATCATATATTAAAATTTGGTAGATATGTGATTATAAACCAGTGTCTTATCTTCCAATATAATTACAGCTTCGATAAATAAGTACTTATAGCTGCTAAAAGTAGACATGGTGATGGCTCTGTCAGAATTCAAGATTGAAGATTTTGTCCTCATAATGAAACCAAGTGGAAGATGGAAAAGAAAATTTAAAAAAGAGATGTGGTGGTTAGATAAGTAGTTGGAGCATTAAATTTTTTTACACCTTAAGGATCTTTCATCCTTAAAAGGATCATGGCTCATCATCTACAAAATTGACTCTTGTCTTCTAGTGTATTTCTCAATGAATGAGAAGATCTTAGAGACTAATTGGAGTAAATGCAAGTTAACTTGTTGATGAAGGGCTAGTCCAAATTGGATTGTGTTAGAGAATTCATTGAAATGTGTTAGCTAATTGATTATTCTTGGTTAATGTGTTACTTTTTTTCTCTTCTCCCTATCTCTATATCACCCATTTTTTCCATTGGTAACCTCTCTCTCTCTCAGATTTTAGAATCTCATAAGAACTCTTTGATATTGAAGAGTAGGGGAATCTCTAATATATATCAAAATATGCTCATCTTGATTAGGATAAACCCTATCAAACATTTTTAAGAACTACCTCTTAATGAAATAAAGGAATTATTTACCTATCTCTTGCCTTGGATCAGTGTTTAGTGTGTTGTGCATGATGGAATAGTGAAAGAGAGTATTCCTCATACATTGTCATCCTTTTAAACCTCCTTTAGGGTGTTTTTAAGTTTTTTTTAGGTCTAGATTATTTTTATGCCTAAACTTAGTCCAAAAACACTTATGTAATCAATTGGTGTATGAGGTTGTGTAAGATAGCATTGTCTTGTGTTGATCTAGTTTGGGTTCAAGATTATGGGATTCTTCCATTTTTATTTAGTGAATCACCTTTTTATATTTATAAGGATCCTTTACACCATTTATAACCCTTTTTCCTACAATATCATTAGTTTAGGTTATCCATCAATAGGAAGTTGACCTTATTCAAAGGTTCAACCCCATCATAGGTTATCCACAACTTGGGGTTGTCCAAATAACTCTCTCCAAGGGTGAAAATTAATGCCATAATAATACCATCAGATTAATGTAGAGGATTTATCATGAATATCTAATAAGATGTTTGATTATGAAGATTAGGGTGATATGACCAACTAAATCTTAAATAGACCTAGTTGAGTGAAGAGGCCTATAAGATAGTTTAGAAGGGATAAGAGTGAAGAGATGAAGAGGTGGTAATCATCAATTGGTTAAGAAATATAGTGTTTTGAAGGTGATCAAAATAATTAGGTGGTTGAGTGGGTGATAATTCATCTAGGGGTTAGTGCCACCTTATAAGTGGGTGCTTGGCTAGTTGTGGTTGGTGCTTCATGTGGAGTTGGTGCTTCACTAATTTTTTTATATCTTATAGGACTATAGTCTATTTTCAAATATTAGTGGGTTTTCTTCCCCATGAGGGTTTCCCATTTATATGATGTGTTCTTATTCATATGTGTGGTTGCTTTTATTTTGATTGATCTATATGTATGTATGAATGGCTCTTGAATGTTAAGTGGAATTGAAGGAATGTGTTGAGTACTAATTCAAACCCCCATAAATCACTATGATTCCAAAATGGTTAACCCATAATTTGTCCATAGTCCTATAAAATATGGGAAGTTCTCTCACACTGTATATTGAAAACCAGAAATGTTGAGAGGGGTTGTATTGATAAACGATTGTTTATCCATTCTTATTTTGATATGTATAATGTCATACAATTGAGTATTAATTTCCTAATTGAAAATTTTATTAAGAAAAATATAGGGTAGGTAAAAAGGCTATGGTCTAATACCTTTGATCCTTATCATAGTGCACTCAAGATTTAATCAGTAGTAGCCTATATTTCTAATGGTCTTCTTTATGGTATCAGATAACCTATGCATATTCTTTTCATATTTTAAATAATATACCATAGGGTAAATGTTCTAAATCAACATTTTCATACTTTTTATGAACCTATAAACATGGACAATATTAAATTCATCAAAAACTTATATTATTAGGGTATTTAGTAGATGGTTGTAAAGCTTATTCATGTGAGGAATGCATAGTTTTAATCACAGCATCTACTACATAATAAACCATATAGAAATTATTGTCTGATAAGCTCCCTAGGTTTGCTATTCTCATAATCAAGTTATAGCTAATAATATCCCCTAAGGATATGATTTTTTTGAAGGTTATTATAATTTACAATAAGGGGACCCATACCTCATTGACATAAGTAATTCTTGAGAATCCATAAATTATAGTTTTTAGGGTCATAGAAATTCTCACCCCAGGTCTAAAGACAAAAATAGGGAAAGCCAAGGTAGTATTCTAAAATACAAATATTCTTGAATTACCATCCCATTATTATAACAAATTATTGATATTGTTGGCAAGGAGCTAGGAATTCACTATATCCTACCTATAAGTCATTTTGGGAACATGAGGTCTATACTACCTTTCAAATTCATTCCCACTTATATTTATTATTGGAGTCTTGATGAGTCTAAAATGTAGTATTTTATCAGAAACATTACCATTCAAAAATAAATAGAATAAGTCAATACAAGGAGTTACCTCTGGTTTAGAAGTTGTATTATCGATACCAATTACTTTTATTTTTATCAAGTCATCTTTGTATGTCCCTATGAAAATCAAATGTTGGTCATTAGCCTTGTATGGATCAATTACATTACCTTCATCCCAAATAGTAGAGTAATGTTTGAAGTCATGATTGAGGGTTATCAAGTCAAATGATATATATTTGAATTTAATTGGCCCTATACTTGAATATACAGATGGAACTATAATGCAAGATAAGGAATCCATTATAAATCTAATCTAAAATTTTTTATATTGTGAAAAGCCTAAAAACTCTTGGTCATAATGGATTTTTATATTCATAGTTTACACTCGAGCTCAAAATTTATAATTTCCACTCAATATATGAAAGGTAATGTAATTAAATTGAATGCAAAAATCTGAACCATATTGCTTTCAATGTGATGGATATGATAATTAAATGTATTAATTAGTCAATTAATTTGATTTAATTATAAACACTTTTTCTATCCATTCGTTGCTTATTATTTTCATTTGAATTTCATAATGTTAACCTTTATGGATTTTTATGACATATGGATTATTTTACTCTCTCAAGGATAGCTAGTCATATATGTGTGACAAATGTCTCTTTTTTCTCTTTCAAGGTTAGCATTGGTGTCTTTGTTGCTCACTTATATGGCTATGAAGGACACATGTCTACATAACATTACTCCACTTGTAGTCAAATTATGGCTTACTATGTTTTGTTCTTTTGGTCATGGGATAATAGGATGATGACACATGGATGGATCTCAGTAGTCCACTTTATTGAGACTTCTCATACAAAGGGATATGTTGACATTACCTCTGGGATAACAAGATGATGAAAAGTGTATGGATCTCATTGATCTACTTACCCATGGCTTTCTATATAGAGGTATATTATAATGTCACATTTGGGATATCAATATGATGACATCTGCATGGCTCTTGATATTCTACTTACTCGTGACTTTTTTTATAGAGCTATGCTAACATCACCTATGGGCTAGAAGGATGATGACATGTGAATGTATCTTTCTACTCCACTCATGTAGGACTGTCCATATAGAGGGATATGTTGAAATTACCTCTAGGTGACTTGTGTTCTTTACTTAAATTCTAAATTAGTGAACTAATGACATGTGGTAAGAGAAAATGAACTTTGGGAGGTCCTGAGAAACAAATAAGTATCAAATAACCTATTTCATACACACATAGATAAAAAAAACTTCTAAAAGTGTAACATGCTAGCCTAATTAATCATTAAATTATAAAATAAGAGTACATATGAGCATAATTTAAAATAAAACTAAAGGTGAAAAGTAAATAATTTATTATGGATTATACAAAACATTGATTCTACCATAATTTTGAAACACTACAAAATTTGAAGTAAATCCTATCGATCGAGTCAAGCAAAAAATAGAGATCAAAAGAGGGAAACAAATTAATTTTAATGTCAAATAAATTCATTAAGTTTTCCCTTTTCAAACTCCATGTCATAGAATTATGCTTTAGAAGACCACAAATAATAATATTTGATTAATAACGGGTCCCTATTTGAATTTTCAAATGGGGGTGTGTGCTAGGGCACAATAATAGTTTTACATTTTTATTATCTTGTTTCATTTTCCTTGTCATTGTGATCTCTTTTCATGATTTTCCTAGATGCTTCCTTAGATTAATATCTTCATCTCTACCATATTTAAACCTAGATGATCTAGATGTCTCATTTATGACATTTGTAATACTTCTTCTAGAAGTAGTAATAGGGTCTTACATTGGAGGGGCCAAAGAATTTCCTCTCCTTAAACCTTATATTTTTATTCATGGTTGTTTCTTATATATCCACTTCTTTTTTTGAGATAATACTATTTGAGTCTTACATTGGAGACCAATAGATTCATTGATTGACTAGTTTATACTTGGCAAGGGACAACAAAAATTGTATTCATATATTTAGGATTAATGAGATTCATCTTATCATTGGTTAGTTGTTCTATCACCCATTCATTTTTTAATGTTCTAATTTAATCAAAATTAATTAAAAGCCAATCCCTTTGAATTACCCAAAATTCATTTGTGAAGTCAACACAATAGTCTTCAAGATGGTGTTTATGCTCATAACCATATTAGATGCCAATATTGAGCTTTACATATCATTTCATATCAATTGATTCCATATTATAATATTAATGAAGGGTGAACTAAAATATGGATAATTCAATGTCTTGTGTGTTGACCTTCATTTAACAAAAGATTTTCCTAATGTAATAGAGAATGAAACACCTAGTACATGTTTCCCTCTATAGAATTTGTGAACTAATGTTAGATGTTTGCATTTTTTTTGCGATAATGATTTTATCACATTACAATCTTAGTATCCTCAGAGGGTTTCCTTATATCCACTAAATCTGATATACATGAAATTATAAATTTGGATGTAGTAGCTACCATACTGGTTGACCAATTTTTATGCCTCATCTATAATTCACATACCCTAATCCTCTTCTAGACATTACACTACTCTCATTATGAAGGCATTATTGATTATGTTTTAGTGTTTGTTACTTTGTTACAATGTGAGTTGGGGGATACACTCAAAGACCTATATTAAAGGTGTGATAACCCCATGTTGGGAATTCCCATGGTATACCCTATGTGAAGCTAATGAGTACACTAGATAATATGACATGAAACAATGTTTAGAGGTTTGAACATTTAGTAATTGGTCATGTAGAGCATCACTGATCAATACACCCCAATTTATGAACTACTTCTTAAGATAAATAATACTCATTAATAAGAACATCTAGTGGTAAAAACTCTAAGTGTCTTCATTCCCTACTATTCTATTAAATAGGGTTATCATGTATAAAATTTACTCCTTAAAATATACCTTAAATAGGTTTTTGGGGACCTTGGAGGGTTTTTCACTTTTTTTTCTACCAAGAATTATTGATTTTGGTTAATAATTTGATAGGATCTTTATCCCAATGTTTTTCTTCTTGATTAACACTAATATTAACACATTTTTCATGAAGTAGGATCCTCATTAACATTCCCATGCCTAATCCATCTACCTTTTTCATGAGATTTCTAGAATTTCATCCTGATTTCTCTTGTCTAAGGATCATAGTATTTGGAATAGGAAAATAACAACTCTGAACATTACATTGAAATGGAGAATATAGATTTTTGTGGTATGCTACTTTTTTATAGGTGTTTAGTAAGCAACATTAGAATATTAGTGTTTAATCTCTTATGTAATTATTCCAAATCTACATGCCCAATATGACAGTCAAATATCTTGGGGATATAATAATATAGAACTAGTAGTGGTTCATACCCCATGTACTTTTATTTCATCTTGATAGCTTATAAATTAACAAATGTTATTTTGGAAGCAAGGACAAGGATTTTCAACAAATTTGGGGGTAAAAGATGTTGAATTGGATAGAATAAACTCAAATCAATAGACATATGGTACTTTATAAGTGTAGGAAAAAACTCCCCAAAAAAGTATTAGATAGGGGCAAACTAAGAGAGGATTGACAATAATGTGGGAGTGATAATGGTGTTTTCACAATTTAAAAAAAAAATCCAAAGATTTGAATCAAAGAGGATAAGGAGTAGAGTAAAAACACAATCATCAAAATAAAATGATTAAAAAAGGATCTTGATGGTGTTTATATCACCTCTCATATGAAATGGTGTGTGGTGAGCAATGAGGTCATTCCCACATGCATGCATCTGGGGAATATGGTGATGTCATTCATCATGACCTCACAACCCATATATATGTGAAGGTATGGTTGCATGGGTAGCTACATTCCTATGCCAGCATATCCATGAGGGGCCATATACCACCCATCACATACTCATAGCATGTATGGACATGGGGCACAAATGCCATCCACCACATCCCCTCAAGATGAATGGATGTGAAGGCATGACTACCTTGGAATTTCATGTCATTTTAGCTCTAAATCTATGGAAAATGTGCCAATTGGCCTCGTACATTTTTAGGTGCAACATCATGCCCAATCTAGAGACACACCACCCATTTTGGCCTTAAGATTGTGGGTTAGAAGGTGAAATTTTCTAATCAAAACATTTTCAATTTTTTAAAGTTTCTACTTTATAGCACAAAAACATTACTATTTTTTGACCTTCTTAGTAAAATATGACATGAAGTATATTTGATCTTTACCAATCCTTTAAATTTTGAATGCAACTTAAATGTTGTGAATTTTAATACTCAATATATCTTAATGTTTTTCCATGGAAAAACATTGGAAATGATAGGTTTTTTGAGTAGTACCATCACTCTAATAATCTTATATATTGGTAACAACATTCACATTACATATTTTTGTTCAAATTTTTACAATAGAAATCATAAGGCTGAATTAAAATTGGATATCCTAATCGAGCACTATGGCCATGTTTATATCCATTGATATTGTTACCTTTTGTATGTTTAAAATAAGAAATTATTGAGTATATGGATTACATATAAGTTTAATGTGAAGTAAGCTACTATAGTGGACAAAACATAATGATTTGGAATTTATGTCAACAAAGTTTTATAGTGTAAATTTTATATCCATAATGATGGTGAATAAGGAAATAATTTTGAAAAAAAATGTAAATATTCAATTCACAACTAGAGGTTGTTGTTTTACTTAGTCACTATATAAAAAGTATGAAACATAGTTTGAAATATGATATTTTAGTATTATTTGGGGTGATAATAGTTTTTTGAATGTCTGAAGAGTGACATTTTTGTTTTGGAACTTGATAAATCTAATATGGATGATGGACACACTAGACATTAATGGAAAGTTCATCCACCATATTTTAATGTATATGTGCATTCAATGCATACATGTCAAAGGGTGTTTTAGGCATAATCTAATATTTTGGTTTTGGTTTTATTATCACATTCTTTCATTTTCATTTTTATGAACATTTTCTTAGCATAGCATAGCTTTGGAATTTTTTTTGTAAAGGTTGGAAGATTTATTTTAGTTATTGGTGATTCTAGGTATGCTTATTTTTCTCCTTTTCAATTTTTATAAGATGAAAAAAAAACATTTCTAATTTTATGATAACTTGACATGATTTTTTTCAAGGGAAAAATAATTATTTTTTAGGTTCAAATTTATTTATAGAGTTTTAGAAAACAATGGTGATTTTTAGTTACTTTTTACTAAACCATTTAATTAAGATAAATACATTTAGTTTTTAAATACATGGAAAATATTTTTTAGGTACAATTTAAGTTTAAAATAAAATCTTAATAATTACTTTATGTTTTCATCTTAGTTCATTTTCAATGGATATTCTTTTTTATCATTATGAACCAAATTATAAAAAAAGGTGTGGTTGGAAGGAACTTATTTTCATTTTGAAAGGTTTTTATCATATATATTTCTCTAAGTGACTAAAACTTTTTAAAAAATAAATGACATTATTTTTTCACGTAAAAAAAGTTTATTTCAGTTCTACGAGTGATTACATCTTGTAAAGGTTGCATCTTTGGGTTTGATTTAAAGAATACATAAAGCAATGGGTATTTTATATTTTTATAGGTATTAGTGAATTCCAATTTTTTTATTTCAAGGAAATGTCTTCTTTATGGACTAATTTTTAATAAATATAATTTAATCCTTTCATACAAGAACTAAAAAAATATTTTCATATTAAATGTTTGAAATATGTAGTTTGTTGTCACTGATTTTTTTGAAACTCTAAATATTTGTCTATTATGGTTGAGAATGCTTTCATATTATTTTAATCCCAAGAAATGTAATCTATTTTATCCATATTTAAATGAGGTTTATATTGTATTGAATTCAATAATTAATTGATAGATATGAAGAGTCTTCATTTTGAGTAAATCACTTTATTGAATTCATACCTATAATATTTTCAAAATGTTGTGTTTCCATTTAAAAGTTATTATTTTTAATTTAAAGTGATAATATATTTTGTGCTT
The DNA here is from genome assembly GCA_037957365.1 of Torreya grandis. Classification (NCBI taxonomy): domain Eukaryota; kingdom Viridiplantae; phylum Streptophyta; class Pinopsida; order Cupressales; family Taxaceae; genus Torreya; species Torreya grandis. The sequence goes on along the minus strand of JARHVA010007682.1, from coordinate 510,652 downwards.
TATGAGCATTTATAGAGTCTATTGGAAGAAAAGGGTTTAAATTTATGCATATTTTGAAAGATATGGTTGGTAACAAGATCTCAAATGTGGTTGTGTTAATCAGTCATAATCTCCCATTCAAATATTGATATATAGGTGAACTATAAATTTTTAAAACTTTCAAATATATGTCACAAAAATGATTCTATTTTGAAATAGGTAAAGGCAAATATAAGTTTTAGTTTGGGATCTTTTTTAATACTTTCATAAAATGTTATCAACATTTTAGTTATTATTTTTAGAGGTAATGAGGATTCAATGAATTTTTTTTATTTTGATTCACAAAAATGTAAAATGTATAATACCAAGTACACACCTCTTAACAAAGTAACCAATTGATAGTACTTGAAAAGAAGTAATTACTCATTATAATAATTTTTATACTAACATAAGGAACTAATATTTTTTTTAATGTTTCATATAGAGATCACTTATTTTTTTAACTTTTTATGTGATATATGAATACATTATGAGCCTGGAGAATATTATTTTTTTAATTTTACATTTCTTTACAAATAGGCATGTTCTTACAATGTTGTGAAAGATCAAGTAATTTGAGTTAACTTTAGTTTGAAAAAATAATGTCTTGAATTTTATTGACTATTTAATCATTCTCTTATATATTCATAAAAATTACATTATCTAAAAGGAAGTCTTAAGGACTATGTGCTAATTATTTTATTCTCTTATAAATGTCTTAAATTGATTAGCAATGGCATCAAAGTGATATAGTGTATTAAAATATATGGTTTATATGAGTAAATTGATTTTTTTTTTTTTTTTTTAAATTACAAATCATTGGTATTTCAATTTTTTTTGAATTTTTCATGATGAATTGATATGTGTTTTAATTCAATCAATGGATGCATTTTATGTTTGTTTCTATTTTTAATTTTAAGGAAATATTCTGAGTTGGAGTAGATTTTTATAAAATATATGAAAAAATAAGGAATATGATTGGAATAATAATCAATAATAAAATACACTAAATATTTGTGGTGCATGTTTAGGTAGATGCTTCAGGACCCGAAGTGTAATTGATACATTTATATAAGGGTTTGATCTTGGTAGCAAGGTCTCCCTTCAATTTGATGCAAATGTTCTATTTATTTGGTGTGTTTTGAATAAAACACATGTAATGATTTAACTCATGCAAAAATTCCATCCTACAATGATCCTACTAGAAATAATTGGTGACCTTTCCCATTTACGCATGGTTCTCAAACAATTTATTTTTTCCAAGTGCATCCTTTTTGTAATGAGATTTTTTCACCTGACCCAAATAGATAAAATGTCCTAATTAAATACCTCTAATATCATGCTTCAATCTCAAAATTATTCCTCCTCAACCCATAGACATGTCATAACCCTTAAATCCCACTTTTTGTAACACATTGATGAAAAGTATTAAGTTGGAGGTTGTTGATGAATTAGGTAGACTATATATGATTGACATTCTTATGATCCCATTGGAATATACTAAGTACAATATTGATAGAGGTGTTCCATTTATTTATTTTAAATTATAAAATGAGGGAGAATATAATTAATCATGTTTATTGATTTAAAATTTTACCATTGTTTTAAAGATTTTCAGATTTAATACTTGTAATATTACATACTTCTATTTTGAGTTTGCACCTTTTTGGTTTGATTTGGTAAATAGTTTATTTTATCATTTATTTCAAAGTGAAAAAATGACTATTTATGGATTTGTAGAGGTAAATGTTTCATGAATTTGGAATATTTTTGAAAAATTAGTGGAAATTTGAAATATTATTTAATGAACTTTAAATACAAATATTTGGATGATTTTTAGTGGAATAAAAAATATTTAATTATTATATTATTTTAATGTAGTCTAATTTATTTGTCATTCATGATAAATTAATTTAAGTGAATAACTATCATTAATTTATGTTCTTAGTTGGGCACCACTCATGAGAATATTTTATGTTATTTATTTAATTAAGAATAAATTAATACTCAAGTCTTTAATATAGTTCACTTTTTAAATTGACTTATTATTTTAAAAGCCTAATGACTTAACATAAATTTTAAAGCTAAATTCACTTAAAATAAAATTGTAACTAAGTTAATATCAATCACTTAATTTTATTTAAAACTTAAATTGTAAGAAACTCTTGTTGGAGGCTTTTACAAGACTTGAATAATATATTATGCTAGAGGAAGTCATATAGAAAAAAGTGATCTATAATTTTTTCATATTATGTTTATATTATATGACAAGGCTCTAAAATTAGGAACATAATTTCAAGAAAACCAAATAACAATATTTATTTAGTAGTAGTAAAAATGTTGAAATATTTTGTAATAAGAATGAGAGACATGATAAAAAATGAAATTGAGGAAAGATAGAAACTTGAAATATTTAATTAGATTTCAGAGTGTTAGTTTTTTAAATAATATTCAATATGATGTCTCCTCAGTATGTATCATTTTATCATTTAGTCAATGACATTAAAAATCATGAAAAAGAGAAATGAGATAAATTGAGAAAGAAAAATGTGATATAAGAGAGTGAGAAGTTAATCTGAAAATTAAGAATTTCTATTGTGAAGATCAATTTTAATTTAATTGAATAATAATTTAAAATATTGACTCTAAATTAATATTTTAATAATTCTAATATCATTAAATTTGACTAAATATGTTAATGATTTAGATTCCTAGATCTTGTTAAGTTTATTCAATGTTAATAGGTGGTAAAACTATGTTAAAAGAAAATTAAGCCTCAACATTTTAGGCCTCATGTTAAGCCTATCATCAAGAGGATATGATGAAAAAGGACATAAATATTAAGCAATATATACAAGTCCTTAGGTAATAATAAGAGGTCGGCTAAGGAGGGTGAGTGATATTAGATTAATTCTTTAAAAAATGGGTAATAGGTCTCCAATTTATGTTAAGTTTCTAGACATCATCCCTATTTAAATTAAATGGATTCTTCTCAATCTTGATAGCCTCACACTCCCTTATTATCAACCAATAATATTCTTTAGTAATAAACTTAGATTTATCCATGCATATATGATGATATGTGTTATGAGAATGTTCTGTAATGGTAGATTTTAGGAACTAGTTATGGGCAAGGTCAACATAATGCTCTTTGAGTCTCACTTAAATAGAATGACCAGATTCATTTATATAAACCATTCCATAGATGAAAGGAATAGAATAAATTCCTTTATGACACATAGGATTAGAAACATCCTTAGTATTATCCAACATATTACCGATTTTGATGAGAAGAGATAAAGATACCTTAATGTTCTTTTTCCTAAGAATCATACCAATTAATGGGACTAAAATTATTAATAAATAGAACATTAATGTATCTTTCTCTCCTCTCATCACAATCAAGAATATGTTGGACAAGACTAAGGATGTTTCTAACCTTATGTGTCACAAAGGAATTTATTCTATTACTTGCAACTGTGGAATGTCTTATATCGGTGAATTTGCTCATTCTATTTAAGTGAGACTCAAAGAGAATTATAATGACCTTGCTCATAACAAATTCAAAAAATATTCCATTATGGAACATTATCATAACATGAGTCATCATATATGCATGGATAAAGCTAATGTTATTACTAAATAAGATTATTAATTAAGAAGAAGCATGTTTGAGGCTATCAAAATTGAGAAGAATCCATTTAATTTAAATAGGGATGATGGTTGGAACCTTAGCATAAATTAGAGACCTATTATACATTTTTAAATAATGAATCTAATATCACTCACCCTCCTTAGTTGACCTATTATTATTACCTGGGGACTTGTATTTTTGCTTAATATTTGTGTCCTTTTTCATCATATCCTCTTGATGATAGGCATAGCATGAGGCCTAAAATGTTGAGTCTTAATTTTATTTTAATGCAATTCTGCCACCTATTAATTTTTTCCCTATGTAATCATGAATTCTTTAATTATTCAATGTTTTAAACACTTTTAAAACATAACTTTTAGAAGACCCTTCTACATGCATAAAAACTAGTCTTGCAATCAATAGTTCCATATGATCAAAATTTTATGATTTAATTCAACCTTTGTAGTAGGTTAAAGGTTTGATTATTTTATTGCTATAATTTTTAATGTAAATATAATATAACACATAAATCCATGAGGCCACACAAGAAATAGAGGTATAAATGATTTCAAACTATAATAATGAGATGTAAAGGAGGATTCTAAGAAATGTGTGGCTTCCCTTAGAACTCAATTCATGTTGTGACATAAGGTCCTAATAATTATGATGGAATAATTTGGAATGATAATATAAATTCAAATAATAAGATCAATAGTTAAATCGTTTATCAAATAAAACATTGTAACCAACATGAAACAAGTAGTTAAAACTTTTAGTTAACTCAAATATAAGGCAAGTGCCATTTGGAGTTTATAAAATAGAAGAATATAATCATGCTCAATAATGGGGCCAAAATCATAGTTATATATTATTGGATGGTAATGTATAAATTGTACCTAATGTAAAAATATGTTAAAAGAGAATGAAAAGATCCATGGGCATAAATTATATATATATATATATATATATATATATATATATAGAGAGAGAGAGAGAGAGGGACACACACACACACACACACACACACACACACACACACACACACACACACACACACCTTTTGTAAGTAACTGGTAATAAACATGATCGACATCAAATTTTATCCATATATCAAATCTAAGTGTTTAAAATTTTGTTACTATATAATTATTTAAGGTATAAATAAGGTATTCCCACATAGGAGAGGCACAAATGTAATCATAAACATATACAGATGGATTATCCCACCTCATACCCAAATCAAGATATACTATGAGATTAAATTTTGAAAACATAGATTAATATAATACTATACCATAGGCCCATAGGCCCATAGGTGTGGTGTATATGATATGTCTAATATAAATAAAAATACATTTTTTTCATATTTTTGTGTTTTATAAATATTTTTGGATTTTAAAAATTACTAAGAATAATAGGTAGGAGGAAAGCACATGCAAGGTACATCCTTCAGAAGAAAAAATATATGTAAAATACTATGGTAAAGTAAATATGTATTAATTGGTCTCATATATGTCTTATTGGGATTTAATATATATAGATAAGGTCATATGGACACCTTAGACCTGGTTCATCAAATATTAAATGATCATCACAAAAGTACTAATACTATTTAATATTTTTAAACACTATCATTTTTGAAACATTATAAAGAGGATGAATTTATTTATAATTAATGTAATATTATAAGGAAATCTAATGTGATTTTGTAATGTTAACTTCAAGTTACTCAAGTTTTATAGATAGGGTTTTTATTTTTTTTGAATTTATTTATGTAATTTAATATCATATCTAAGACATGTAGAGTTGGTTTCACTCTTGATAGTTTTCGTCAATGGTCAAGAGTCACCATGGATAATAGAGGTAGGAAAACTTTTTGACATGGACATATTAGTCAAAATTGTTTTGCAAATTATAGATGATTTATATGCACAAACCTCATGAGATTATTTTTGATGTTTATTTTTATTCAAGACCTCATTAAATTTGTGAATCATTTTGTAAATGAAATCACAACTTGAAATAATAATTATTTTTAATTTTTAAAATGTGTTTACTAAATATGTGTTTACACATTTTATTAATGTAAACCATGATGACAATAAAAAAACTCATACAAGGATATAAGGTTAAAGAGTGAATAGATCCTATGAGCATAATCTAAAAAAATAGCCAATCCCTAAGGAAACGAGGGTTTTTATAAACCCTAGATTGAATGTTTGAAATATTCATGTTTTACAATTTTTGTTTACCCTAATTTTTATTTGATACAAAATAGGAAATAAAAGAATTTCAATTAAATAGATATAATCATACATGAATTAAATTACATTATTTAGATCTATCTAATAAGATATAAAGGGAAAAATGTTTGTGTCATAATGAAACTGAGGTAAGTAATATAAATGAAAAAGGGATAAGGAATGATTTCCACACATGTTTAATGTTTTACAAATTAGAGAATGTATATTGAATATGTTAACTATGTGTAACCCACTCCTAAAATCTATCAATGCTATGATGCTCCAATATAGACCTATTCATTATGATAGACCTATTCATATGTTGATATTGTGTGGATAGACATATTTGTTTGTGTCTTTCTAATTATAGTTAGTTTTTCCTCTTGTGGTCATTTTTTCCTTATAGGGTTTTGTAGTTTTATTTTTATATCCCATATATGTTGTAATATTCTTGTTTCACCTGTAACTTCACAAATTTATTAATCATAATGTGTATAATATAAAAAATTTCCTTTGTGAATTAGCTTGAAACTCTAAAATAAACAAATAGTTGTGTTGTTACTATTATAAGGCACTATTTTGATCATTAGTCTTTAAATACCCAGACACACTCATAGTCCTAGAAAGTTATTGTTGAGGAATGGTAGAATTATCTTGTATTACAGATGATTAAGGATTTAAGATCCTTAATGAGGTAGAAGTTGAAGGATATTTTAGTCTAGATTCATAAACCACTGATGAAGTATTTGAAGCTAAAAATCTTAAAATACCTACTATAAATATCACTGGAGATAGTCTTTTATGTACTCTTATTAATTTTAAGCCTTCTGATATTAAGCCATATAGTGTATATAAGAAGTCTCAGTTAGATTCTAAGGGAAAGAATTTATTAGGTAAAGTCTTGTATAAAAGTAATTATAAGTCCTTTGTGAAACCCTATGTAAAAACCTTTCAAATAGCCTTAGAATAGAAGCCAAATAAAAGTTATCAAATAAACCTAATTCATGTCCTTTCATAAGTTTTAAAATTGTATATATCAAGAGTCATGAAGATGTATAATTTGTTCATTTTGGATTGATTCATGTGAGCATTGAACCCATGTTTCTATAAAATATTAATCTTGTTCATTATCTTATAGTTTATGATAATCATCAATAAAAAAATTATCGTGCCTGTCAGTTATCTAGTCTCTCACACTTAAATGATGGTCATGTTTATTATGAGTTCTATCCAAATTTCTCATTTAGTGCACATGATAAAGGATATGCAAAAGTTAAGGATATAATCTTAGATTGTTAGGGTCTATTTTAATTTATATATTATCTTGAGATGTTTAGACCACCTCATTATGATAGTTGTCACATCTTAATTTCAACCTATAATTAATAACCTTTAATCAATTGATTAGTAGGGTTAATATCTGATCATGAATACTTTTATTTGAGCATTTTGACATAAATTTTATGTATTTTTTATTTGTATACATTGCATGAAAATTATATTTTGATTATTTTGTACATTAAGGATGTATATTTCTTAGTTAGCATCATTGGCTGATATGTGATGACTCAGACTAACTACCTACTTGTTGTGAGGTAAATGTAGGATAGATCCTACCCATAGAGATTGATGAGGGAGATCATCATCAAAGAGGGTTGGCTAGATGGAGTGAATGGGGGAAATATCAGTGGGAAATTCTAGTCACCCTACACATAGAGAGAGTAAATATTAAATGATATTTGTGTAAAAAATTTAGTACATAACTATGAATTATTGCTTGTGATAATTTATGTGTGTGGAATTAATTTTAGTATGCCTTATATTATTTATCCTAACTTACTTGGTTTTTTTATTTAAATACATAAAAATAAATATTAGTGATAATAGGTATAATTATTGTGAAAATAATTATCTTACAAATAAAATACAATTAATGACTTATTTTTTAATCTTTAGTTAGATAATTATTTAAAAAGTAATATATATTTTTTATTAATGCAATTTAAAATAAAAATTTGGATTATGCATGAATTTATTTTAAATAATTTGTAAAAATAGATTCTTAAGTTAACTTAAGTGAATATTGAGAAAAAATGGCATAGTTGTTTAAAAAGCATGTTTTAAATAAGATGAAGATAAATTTAGGATAGATTAACATGTATGAATAAATAAATATAAGAAATTTTCATGAAAAAGGAGGGCATAGAAATTATAAGTGGAAAATTTTTAATAAACAAAAGAGAATTGGGTGAATTAAGAGACACAAATACTGAGAGAGGATGAACAAAAAATGAAAGATTGGAGAGAGAAGAAAGGGCATGACTGAAACATTAAAGTGGTAGATACACAGAGGCAAGAAGAATAAAGAGAGTAAGATTATATTTATTTATTAGAACAAAGGTATGTTTTGAATTTAATATAATTGTGATTTGTATTTTTTATTTCTGGTTTACATGAATTTTCAAGCCTGTGTTTTGTATGGAAACCCTGTATTGAATTTTGAGCCAATATTATATACATATGTAGAGCCTACGTATTATCCTCAGTAGACCTGCATTATTTATTTATTGTAATGAGGGAAACATCCCTTAGAAACAATGGTTTATAATTTAATTCTACATTTATATTTTTAATTGGTTTTTTGTGTATTTAAGTGGCAACATTCCTTGTTCTTACCAACAATTGACTCTACTGAGCTTGCATCTAGTTGGAAGCCACATTTATATTCTAGAGTCTAGGTGTCTAGTTTTTAGAGGCCATGGTTATGTTCTTAGAGGATTTTTTTTTTTTTTTTGTAAAGGCTTGGATTTTATTTTATGAAACCTGCCCTTTAAATTCCTTTATTTCAATGTTGGAAGTCTTTTGTATTGGCTGAGTTATATAGGTATCATTCTTACATGGAATTTTTATTAAAATTTGAACTTTAGAATAAATATTAATAACACCATGTATGTATTAAAGCCACCAAGACAAAAGTATAAAGTGCCATGTTTAAAGAAAAGAAATCACCCAGCTTAAAATTTGGAATTTGTTGAATTTAGAAAATTAAATGATGTGTATATTTTTCATATTATTGTGTTTAAATAAGGACTGCACTTTGTATTAAATGTTGAGGATTTTAAATCAGAGATGCCAAACCCTTATGAGTTTCTAAGCATATATTTCTTACTTAAGGAAATCACTGCTTATGCATTTTAAGGTGAGTAAATCAATATAATAGTAAAACACCAAGTTGTAAATAATCAATATTAAGTCACTATGATATATATATATATATATATATATATATATATATATATATATATATATATATATATATATATATATGTGAATAAAGAAGTTAAGTTTTATTATCATTAGCTGAGTAATAAACTAAAATGTAGCATGTATAGATAATTACCAAGTGTAAATTTGTCAAATGCTGAGTCATAACATATTATAAATCATTATTTTCAAAAATTCATTTCTGCTTGACTTTTATTAAAGAAGGTGATCCCTTTTACCGAATGCCCAACCTTAGATAAAATAGATGAGAGTCTAATTTTATAAGCCCATCATATAAAGGTTGATTTAGGTACTAAAATCACTATATACACTTTTATATAGCACTAAGATTTAATATGTTGAGTCAAACATTGTATTCATAGAAGTCCCTTTTTCTTGGAATGCTATGCTAACTTAGCGTCAAATTATTATGCATGTTTTTTTAGAATGCCAAGCCTAATCATAACATTGTTTTAATAATATGTAGTGTTGGACCTCTTAGAGCATATGATTAAAAGGCTGATTATATTTTAATATATTTACACATTGCATGTGTAATAAAGCCCATCTCTAAATTAGTAAAGCCAGTCTTAATTTATGAGTCAATTATAGTAAATATTAAATACTTAAGTTTAATAATTAGTAATGTGAGTTAGTAAAAAAACACTAAAATATTTTTGAGTCATTTACATACTGAGTAAATAAATAAAACTTAATTATATAACATTAAAATGCTAAGATAACTAAGCCATATACTTAAATAAGCTTAGTTTATATCTTAGAATGATGAGCTTATTTTTGATAAGGAATATGATTAAGGAACAATATTTATATAATGCTAGATAGTATGATCGGTGAAACTTTATCTTTGACTTTTATTATTATTATTATTATTATTATTATTATTATTATTATTATTATTATTATTATTATTATTATTATTATTATTATTATTATTATTATTATTATTAAGTGTGACTTTCATGGAATTAATTTATAATATAATGTAGCTGAGTCATTTAAATAAAAGAGATGAGGATTTATATTTTATTTCAAGACCAAATGTTGGATGGAAATTTATGGTTGCCTTGGATTCCCATATATAAAAATCATAATATAGTTGACGTAAAAATTTATACTAGAGTGTTATGTTTACTTAGTATATCCTACTATTGATACTTGTGTGATTTTAAGTTGAAGACACATTTACATATTTTTGAGGCTTAGTTTTCCAAGTCGAAGAAGGCTATTGAGGTTTCTACTTTTTGTTCACTTTTAGTAAATCAAACTATAACATATTATTCCATTTTGTATATTGTTATACCCAATTTATTTATATCCATATGAGTATTGATGTCAATTTGACTTGCGTATTATGTTTTTAAAGCTGGTAGACTGAGTCATTATTATTCTATATATTAGTATATACCTAAAGAGTGTAGAGTATGTATTATAAATATAAGAAATACCTAGATGGTATATATTATATTTGACCCACACTTACATATTTTATATGAGTGTTGGTTGTTACTTTCATAAGTGTGTTTAATAATAGTTAAAAGGATATAAAAATTGTGTGTATACACATTTATGAGTACAAATGATTGTTACGATAGAATTATATGCATTGTATGGCTTGCTTGTTATAGTCATGCTTGACTGACTATGAGTGTATGATTTTATGTATCTATGAATGCTTTGTATGACTATTTATGAATAAACTAGTAGTCATGTCTAAACACACCAAACTAAGATCTTTTGGGTTCTCTTAAGGTGTAGTTACTTGGATGTTATTGAAATAGACAATAGATTAATGTATGTTTTACCTAGATGGTATAAACCATGGTCATTATTTCTAATTTGGGATTGATTTTGATGAAAGACCCATTCATGCATAGATTATTATGCATATATCTTGCTTTATCCTTGTTTAACATGTGATGCTATGTTTTTTCTAGGAGAATGAAATATGTATGAATCTTTGATATATATATATATATATATATATATATATATATATATAGTGAGATGGATTTGACTAGCCTAGGTAGTACCATAAATAGATAATCCAATCAAGTGGTGTTATGAAATTTACTAATCTAAAATGAGAGTATGAAAACTTTGATCAAATTAATACTATATACATTTTTTTTCATATGTTTGATTTTCATGTTGTGTGATATCATGTTCGAATGGATTTATTTATCGCACACTGCATGTTTTTAGAAATATTATAGCACACAAGGTACTAACACATCTCACTAGATTCTCTCATCATTATATTTACCTATCCATGAAGTGAGGCCCATTTATTGATAAGAGATTATGTGGGGGGATTTTTGGTCCATGGTCAGTTTGGTAAAGCACTCGAATGATGCTCTCCCTCCTCCACTATAGTATTATCTGTAGATGACACTTGAGATTATCAGTGATACATGAGTTGGTTTGACTTTATATTTAGAGAGCTTGGTATCTTATTATTATATTAGGTTGTATGCATAAAGGAATGTAATTGTATTATGTACTTGTATATTTGATTAACATACGTTGTATCATTATACCAACCATAATGGTTTCATATTATATTTTCTTTATGTTAAGTTGTATAAGATGTATATCGAATGTGGTATTTAAAGTATAAGTTGTTCTTAATTATGATTTAGTTATGTTGTATTTTTTTATTCTATGAAATAAATGTTAATTTAAAAAAAAAAATAGTATATTTTATAAGTACCACTTGAGAGGTTATCACATTTGGTATCAGAGTTATGGCTCAAAATCTAGGACCTAATGAGTTCATTAGTGTTTTCATTTCTCCTGCTTATCAAAAGGGAGAATGGAGAATGTGTATATGGTATATTGAGTGTGTACCCTTAGATAATTCTTACCCCATTAGAGTTGCTAAAGGATTCATTAATAAGTGTCTCATTGATATATATATATATATATATATATATATATATATATATATATATATATATATATATAAGTAGTGAGATAGATTCGACTAGCCTAAGTAGTACCATAAATAGATAATCCAATCAAGTGGTGTTATGAAATTGAATAATCTAAAATGATAGTATGAAAACTTTAATCAAATTAATACTATATACATTGTCTTTCATATGTTTGATTTTCATGTTGTGTGATATCATGTTTGAATGGATTTATTTATGGCACATTGCATGTTTTTATAAATATTATAGGACACAAGGTACTAACACATCTTAGTAGATTCTCTCATCATTATATCTACCTATCCATGAAGTGAGGCCCATTTATTGATAAGAGATTATGTAGGGGGATTTTTGGTCTATGGTCAGTTTGGTAAAGTACTCAAATGATACTCTCCCTCCTCCACTATAGTATTACCTGTAAATGACACTTGAGATTATCAGTGATACATGAGTTGGTTTGACTTTATATTCAGAAAGCTTGGTATCTTCTTATTGTATTAGGTTGTATGTGTAAAGGAATGTAATTGTATTATGTACTTGTATATTTGACTAACATATGTTGTATCATTATACCAGCCATAATGGTTTCCTATTATATTTGCTTTATGTGAAGTTTTATAAGATGTATATCGTATGTGGCATTTCAAGTATAAGTATGAAATTGACTAATCTAAAATGATAGTATGAAAACTTTGATCAAATTAATACTATATACATTGTATTTCATATGTTTGATTTTCATGTTGTGTGATATCATGTTTGAATGGATTTATTTATGGCACATTGCATGTTTTTATAAATATTATAGGACACAAGGTACTAACACATCTCACTAGATTCTCTCATCATTATATCTACCTATCCATGAAGTGAGGCCCACTTATTGATAAGAGATTATGTAGGGGGATTTTTGGTATATGGTCAGTTTGGTAAAGCACTTGAATGATGCTCTCCCTCCTCCACTATAGTATCACTTGTAAATGACACTTCAGATTATCAGTGATACATGAGTTGGTTTGACTTTATATTCAGAGAGCTTGGTATCTTCTTATTGTATTAGGTTGTATGTGTAAAGGAATGTAATTGTATTATGTACTTGTATATTTGATTAACATATGTTGTACCATTATACCAGCCATAATGGTTTCCTATTATATTTTCTTTATGTGAAGTTGTATAAGATGTATATCCTATGTGGTATTTAAAGTATAAGTACCATTGTTCTTAATTATGATTTAGTTATGTTGTATTGTTTTATTCTTTGAAATAAATGTTAATTGTTAAAAATAAATTAGTATATTTTCTAAGTAACACTTGAGAGGTTATCACGTTTGGTATTAGAGTTGTGGTTCGAAATCTAGGGCCTAATGAGTTCATTAGTGTTTTCATATCCGCCTGCTTATCAAAAGGGAGAATGGAAAATGTGTATATGGTATATCGAGTGTGTACCCTTAGAGAAGCTATACCCCATTAGATTTGCTAAAGGATTCATTAATAAGTGTCTCATTGATATATATATATATAATAAATTCATTTGGACATGATATCACACAACATGAAAATCAAACATATGAAAGACAATGTATATAGTATTAATTTGATCAAAGTTTTCATACTATCATTTTAGATTAGTCAATTTCATAACACCACTTGATTGGATTATCTATTTATGGTACTATCGAGGCTAGTCGAATCCATCTCGCTATATATATATATGTATATATATATATATATATATATATATGTATATATATACATATACATATATATATATACATATATATATATATATACATATATATATATACATACATATATATATATATGTATATATATATATGTATAGCGAGATGGATTCGACTAGCCTCGGTAGTACCATAAATAGATAATCCAATCAAGTGGTGTTATGAAATTGACTAATCTAAAATGATAGTATGAAAACTTTGATCAAATTAATACTATATACATTGTCTTTCATATGTTTGATTTTCATGTTGTATGATATCATGTTCGAATGGATTTATTTATGGCACACTGCATGTTTTTAGAAATATTATAGCACACAAGGTACTAACACATCTCACTAGATTCTCTCATTATTGTATACATATCCATGAAGTGAGGCCCATTTATTGAGAAGAGATTATGTGGGGGGATTTTTGGTCCATGGTTAGTTTGGTAAAGCACTCGAATGATGCTCTCCCTCCTCCACTATAGTATTACCTGTAGATGACACTTGAGATTATCAGTGATACATGAGTTGGTTTGACTTGATTTTCAGAGAACTTGATATATTCTTATTGCATTATGTTGTATGCATAAAGGAATGTAATTGTATTATGTACTTGTATATTTGATTAACATATGTTGTATCATTATACCAGCCATAATGGTTTCCTATTATATTTGCTTATGTGAAGTTGTATAAGATGTATATTGTATGTGGTATTTAAAGTATAAGTATTGTTGTTCTTAATTATGATTTAGTTATGTTGTATTTTTTTATTCTATGAAATAAATGTTAATTGTTAAAAAAAATTAGTATATTTTCTAAGTACCACTTGAGAGGTTAACACATTTGGTATCAATGTTGTGGCTCGAAATCTAGGACCTAATGAGTTCATTAGTGTTTTCATATCCTCCTACTTATCAAAAGGGAGAATGGAGAATTTGTATATGGTATATTGAGTGTGTACCCTTAGATAATTCGTACCCCATTAGAGTTGTTAAAGGATTCATTAATAAGTGTCTCATTGGTGATGGTTTTATAAGGTGTTTAGTATGAGAGTACTTAACTTAGTTCATAAGTTTTAAACATGAATTTCCTACCATGTTCTTGATATTTTAGATCGAACACCTCAAGCATGATTTTGTCTTCATTAAATCACCTTAATTATTTATGTTTGTGAATTGTGATTATTTTAAAAGCCATGGAGTGATACCCACTTAGGTTTATATGTTTTATCTTTATGTATTATATACACAAATCTTATGAGTGGGAATTTTTTAAGGCCATTCTAATTTCATACCACCTAATGCGATGGGAATTGTTTTTAACTGAGTGTAGATGTTGTGATTATGATTTCATTTATATTAGGAGTTTATGGATTAACATCCGTATATTTATTAGACTTGAAAAAAAGAGTCATATCTCTTATTTAGTTAGAGGTGAGTTGTTATTTTATCATTTTCCTCTTACACCCCTTTTAGATATCAAAAATATTTATATTCTCGAGATGTTATTTTAGAGTTTCCTTAAGTCGTGACTTGTTTCTAAATCACTATTCCGATCTATTCCATTGATTTTATAAGATAGTGTTTTATACTCCTTATTTATGCATCCTTTTGGTTCAAATTTTATTTATATTTGTGTAAGTAGTTTATGATACTACACTTACAAGTTGGCAAGTCAATAGTGTTTGGTAACATAGATTGTGATGTTTCCTCTACCATACGAGGGTATGTTGGAGGTTTTATTTTATAAGATATTAGTTCTATACTTTCTATGTGTGACTTTTTAGAGTCACTATTTTATCTAACCTTGGAAATTGACCATGAGGAGTGGCTAACTTTAATTTTATATTAGTTTTTATTTGATTATAACTATTATGTTATCGTATATCTTTGCTTAGACTAATATTATTCTCTTCTTGAAGCATATTGTTTGAAGAGATATATGTGTACCTATATTTGGGATAAAGTAAGGTATAAGGTGTGTAAAACATCTTGGTAAATATAAAAGGTTTAAAATAAGAAAAATTAACTATTGTGTTCTAGTCATGCAAGCAAGGAGATGTTGTCTCACTTATAAGGTATTAAGGACAACACAATCCTTAGCCTTCGTATGTTATAGTAGTTATGATATTATGTACTTTTATTATGAATATAACACTATAGGTTAAGTTACGGGATATGATACTAGTTTTGATTGAATAGTAGCAACTTAATTCAATCTTGGGATGATTTTATGATGTTTCTTGTGTATATGTTAATACATATGGAATATTTTAACATATAGTAATGCTTTTTATGATCAATTAGAATAGATTTTTTAACCTTGTGTATATTTTAAAGATCATCTAGTCGTGGAGACCTAAGGGACCATCGGTGATGTAGGAATGTGAATTTTAATTGATTATATGGTATCCTACTTAGCCTCACATTGACTCGGTATTGTGCTGGATCAATAGATGGATTTGTCAAATCTAGTCATATGGTCATTTATTTTGACTCTTGTGATGATTTTACTATATTATTATTAGACTTTTCTTATGGTTTTAGACCCTAAGGTAGTCATGATAGAACTAATAATCATAAAGAAAATTTCACAGAACTTGGTTTCAAAATATGAAATGTCATAAAGTAGGGTCTAGTGGAACTGATTCTCTAAGAATATTATTAATTAAGAAAACTAGTATAAGTTATTTAGGTATATTTTGCATTTAACTACATGATATGGTAATTTATAGTAAGATTTTATGATGTTAGACTTTTTTTATTAATCAAAACTTTTGTTTGGATAAGGGTCATTGGGGTGATGACCAATTTTAGGGGGGAAGATGTCATATCTTGATTTCACCCTACAATTAATAACTCTTAATCAATTGATTAGTAGGGTTATTATCTAATCATACCTTCTTTGATTTGAGCATTTTAACATATACTAGTATAGATTATTGATTATTATACATTGCGTGATAATTATAGTTTGATAATTCTATACATTAAGGATGTATATTTGTTAGTTTAGCATCATTGGCTTAAATATGATGACTAGGCTAAGTACCTACTTATTATGAGGTGGATGCAAGATAGGTCCTACCCTCAAAGATTGATGAGGGAGAGCATCATTAGAGAGGGTAGGCTAGATGGAGTGATTGGGTGAAATATCAATGGGAAATGTTAGTGATCCTACACACATAGAGTAGATATTAAATTATATTTTCATAAAATGTTAGTGCATAATTTTAAATTATTGTTTGTGATAATTTCTGTGTCTATAATTAATTTTAGTATGAATTATATTCTTTATCCTAACTTAGGTTTTGAATTTAAATCCAAAAAAATAAAAATTAGTGATAATAGGTATAATTATTGTGGAAATAGTTATCTTACAAGTAAAATGCAATTAATGACTTATTTTTTATCTTTAGTTAAATAATTATTTATCATTATTTTGAAAATTACATGAAAGCTTTGTTAATGCAATTTAAATTAAAAATTTACATATGAATGAATTTATTTTAAAATAATTTGCAAAAATAGATTCTTAAGTTAACTTACATGAATATTATGAAAAGATGGTGTAGTTATTAAAAAAAACATGTTTTAAATATAATGAAGATAAATTTATAAGGATAAATTAACATGCATAAATAAATAAATATAAGAAGTTTTCATGCAAAGGAGTGTGCAAAAATTAGAAGATTAAAAAAATTATAAATAAAAGAGAATTGGGTGAATTAGGAGAAATGAATACCAAGAGAGAGTGAGTAGAAAAAGAAAGATTGGAGAGAGAAGAAAGGGCACGACTGAGACATTGAACAACCAAATACATAGATGCAAGTAGAAGAAAGAGAGTAAACTTATTATTGTTATTTGGAATAGAGGCAGGTTTTGCATTTAATATAACTATGATCTACATTATTTATTTCTATTTTTAATGAATTTTCAAGCCTGTATTTTGTATGGAAACCCTGCATTGAATCTTGAGCCAATATTATATACATATTTAGAGCCTATGTATTATTCTTAGTATACTTACATTATTTATTTATTAAAATAAAGATAACATCCCTTAGAAACTATGGTTTATAGTTTAAATATGTGTTTATATTTTTAATTGGCCTACATGTATTTAATAAATAACATTCCTTCTTACCAACAATTGACTCTTCTGAGATTACATCTAGTTGGAAGCCATGTTTATATTCTAGAGTTCACATGTATGTTTTTTTAGAGGCCACAATTATATTTTTAGAGGATGCTTTTATTTTTTCAAAGGATTGGATTTTATTTTATCGAAACCTACCCTTTAAATTCCTTTATTTCAACATTGGAATTCTTTCCCATTGGCTGAGTTATATAGATATCAAGGCTACGTGGAATTTTTATTGAAAGATAAACTTTAGGCTAAATATTAATAATGATAAGTATATATTAAATCCACCAAGCTAGAAGTATAAAGTTTCAGGTCTGAATAAAGGAAATCAC
Organism: Torreya grandis; assembly: GCA_037957365.1. Taxonomy (NCBI): domain Eukaryota; kingdom Viridiplantae; phylum Streptophyta; class Pinopsida; order Cupressales; family Taxaceae; genus Torreya; species Torreya grandis. Next base: position 492,323 of record JARHVA010007682.1, on the reverse strand, counting down.
CTAGCTTAAAATCTAGAATTTGCTAAATTTAGAAAATTAAATGATGTGTATATTTTTCATATTGTTGTGTTTAAATAAGTATTGTGCTTTGTATTAAATTTTGAAGCTTCTAAATCAAAAATTCCAAGCCCTTATGAGTCACTGAGCATATATTTATTTCTTAAGCTAATCACTACTTATGTATTTTAAGGTGAGGAAATCAATATAATAGTAAAACACCAAGCTGATAATTAGTATTAAGTCACTATGATATGTATATTAATACTATTATGAATAAAAAAGTTGAGTTTTATTATCATTAGTTGAGTAATAAACTAAAATGCAACATGCATAGTTAATTACCAAGTACAATTTGGTCAAAGGTCGAGTCATAACATATTATAAATCATTGTTTTCAAAAATTCGTTTCTTCTTGGTTTTTATTAAAGAAAATGAGCCCTTTTATAGAATGCCTAGCCTTGGATAAATTAGTTGAGACTGTAATTTTATAAGACCAACATATAAAGGCTGAGTCAAGCATTGAAATCACTATATATATTTTTATATAGCTCTAAAATTTAATATGTTGAGTTAAATATTGTATTCAAAGAAGTCCCTTATTTTTAGATTGCCTTGATAACTTAGTGTCAAATTATTGTGCATGTTTTTTTAGAATGCCCAGCCTAATCATAGGATTTAATTAATAATATGTAGTGATGGACCTCTTAAATCATATGATTAAAAAGGATGATTATATTTTAGTATATGTATACACTACACGTGTAATAAATCTTGTCTCTAAATTAGTGAAGTTAGTCTTAATTTACGAGTCAATTAAAGTAAATATTGAATAGTTGAGTTTAATAATTAGTAAGCTAAGTTAGTAAATAACAACACTAAAATATTGTCGAGTCATTTACATACTAAGTAAATAAGCCAAACTTAATTATATAACATTGAAATTTTGAGATAGCCAAGCCATACAATTAAATAAGCTGAGTTTATAACTTAGAACGATGAATTTATTTTTTAGGAAGGAATACAATTAAGAAACTATATTTATATAATGCCAGATAATATGATGGTGGAACTTTATCTTTAACTTAGATTTTTGTACCATCAGATTGACCAGAATGACATTATTATTATTATTATTATTATTATTATTATTATTATTATTATTATTATTATTATTATTATTATTATTATTATTATTATTATTATTATTATTATGTGACTTTCATGAAATTATTTTACATTATATTATAGCTAAGTCATTTAAATTGATTTCTATTTTATTGTAAGATCAAATGTCAAATAGAACTTTATTTTTGCCTTATATTCTTATATAAAAATCATAATATGATTGATGCAAAGGTTTATGTTGGAGTGATATATTAACTTAGTATATCCTAATATTGATACTTGTGTGATTCTAAGTTGAAGGTAAATTTACATATTTTTGAATCTTAGTTAGTTATCCAAGTTGAAGAAGGATATTGAGGTTTCTACTTTTTATTTGCTTGTAATTAAGTAAATTATAGCATATTATTCCATTTTGGATATTATTATACCTGAGTGATTTATACCCATATCAATATTGATGTCAATTTTTTTTGTGTATTATTATTTTAAAGTTGGTGGACTGAGTCATTATTGTGTTATATATTAGTATGTACTTAAAGAGTGTAGATTATGTATTATAAATATAATAAATACATGGATGGTACATACTATATTCAACCCACACTTATGTATTTTATATGCATGTTGGTTGTTACTTTGATAAGTGTGTTTAATAATAGCTAGGACATAACAATTATGTTCATACAAAGGATATAAGATAAAATTATATGCATTGTATGAATTTCTTGCTATAGTTATGCTAGATTGAATATGAGTGTATGATTCTATGTATCCATGACTACTTCATATGACTATTTATGGATAAACTAGTAGTCATGTCTAAGAACACCAGACTAAGATATTTTGGGTCATCTTGAGGTGTAATTATTGGAAATATTGTCACTGATGTCAAAGGTATAGCATTATTGGTGACAAAATCCCCATATAATTTAATGTCTAAATGTGTTTTTAATGTTCATATTTTGGCTAAAGTGTGTTGATTTTTATTTAATAATAACAATTATATTTTTGGTTGCATAAAGTCAAAAGAGGGCCCATGAAGAATTCAAAGAGTCAAAAGGTAAAGATAAAAGAGGGAAATGACACATTTTCCTATGAAGGGTCATCTTGAGGAATTCAAAGAGTCACCAAGTGAAGACAAAAGAGGAAGGGCACATTTTTTCATGAACAGTCACCTTGAGGAATTCAAAAATTCACCAAGATAAAGACAAAAGGGGAAAGGACACATTTGCTCATGAAGGGTCACCATGTGACTTTTCAAATGAAAAGATTTGAAGGTCATGCAAGTTTCGTGCCATTTTCCATGTGGATTGAAGGGTCACAAAGGGTGAATGCCAAAGGTCATTTGGAAAGCTATAAAAGGAGGCTTGGGAAGCCACTTCGAATATGTAAGAGTGTGCATGGTTTGCAATTATTTTATATAAGAAAAGATAAGAGAATAAAAAGAGATATTATAGAGTTCTATCATTTATTGGGAAAGCAACATTGAGAGATAATTGTGTTTTATATAAGATGGGTTGGTGCTCATATGAGTTGGTGCTCACAAATAGTTATTATGTTGGTGCTCGATAAAGGGGTTAGTGCTCCTACAAGTTGGTGCTTGAAAATTTTATAATTTGAGTTGGTGTTCATTCATATACTTGAGATTGTTATTTTTGGTTTTTCCCACATTGAGTTTCCATGTAAAAATATGCTCTCTCTCTCTCTCTCTCTCTCTCTCTCTCTCTCTCTCTCTCATGTGGTGCATGTTATTATTTCAGTTTTATTGCATATCTTGAATGTATGGTTAAGTGGAGTTTGATTAAGTAAATTTTTTATAAGATATATGATATAATGATTCACCCCTTGCTCTCAGTATATCCCATGATTAATAATTAGTATTAGAGTAGGTTCTTTTGGAAAGACATTAACAGCCTAAAGGTAGATAGAGGAAAGCATGATGGTTGGATGAGATGAAGGTTTTTCTACCAATAAGTCTCCTTTTATTGATGAGAAAAATTATGGCTTTTGGAGTATAAGGATGAGGACTTACTTGATGGCCCTTGGATTCAACATTTGGCAAGTAGTGATAGAGGAATACGAAGAGCCACAAACACTTGTAACTACTCCTAAGGAAAGAGAAAATAATGATAAAGATTTAAATGCTATTTTATGTGGTTTATGTGAATCAAAATTTGTTAAATTTATGCAATGAAAATCTAATCTTGAGATTTGGGTAAAGCTTGAGAATATTTACAAAGGTGATGGAAAGGTTCAACAAGCTAAGATCTAGACTTTTAGAAGATAGTTTGAAAGTTTGAAGATGGAAGAGGAGGAAAATATAGAAAGTTATCTTTTGTTAGTTGATCAAATAGTTAATCAAATTCAAGGTCTTGGAGAAAAGTTAAAAGAGTCAGTAGTGGTACAAAATGTGTTAAGATCTCTACCATTGAGATATGATGCAAAGTTTTTTATAATTGGGGAAATGAAATATCTAGCCAAGCTAAATATGGATGAACTACATGTTATTCTTATGGCATATGAGATGCAGACAAAATAAGAGAAACCCTCAAAGAGTTAAGCTGATTTTAAGACATCGAAGAAAGACAAGGATAATATTCAAAAATCAAGTGACAAGTCTAGAGATGAAAAATATGATGATAGAGGTCTATTCATCCACAAGCCTAAAAAGATCACAAGTAAATATCAAGGAAAGTTACCATTTAAATATTTTAAATATGGTAATATTTGACATTTTGTAGCTAAGTTCCCAGATAAGAATAATGGTGACAATGGAGAAAGAAAGTATACATACAAGAAGAAATTCAGTGGAAAATTCAAGAAGGGATTTGAGAAGAATATTTTATGTTCTAAAGATCCTAGCTCAGCCTAAGATAGTGGAGTTAGTGACTTAGATGAAGAAGAGATTCTATTCATGATCATATATGAAGATGCCTCTACAAGCAAAAGTACAGATGATCAAGAAGAAGAACATGATCAAGATAAGGTGAATCTGGAAGGAGAACTCATTTATGCCTTAGAATAATTAAAATATCTTGAGAAGAAGAATCTAAGATTGAAAATCTAGATCGAGAAAAATGAAAAGGAGTCAAAGGAAATAATTGAAGATATACAAGAAAACATTGAAGAAGCCAAAAAGACTAAAGAAGATCTAACAACTCAATTACAAAAAGAAAGTGAAGAATTTGAAAAGTATGTTGTTGAAATTATCTCGTTAAAAGAATATATTGAGAAAAGAAATAAATTAGTCAATGATAAAGTTGTCAATGATTCAAAATTTGATAATAACACTAACATGTTGAATAATAGATTATAAAGTCAAAAATCAATATCAGATGTTCTTTAAAAAAAAAGGAAATAAAAAGGAAAGAAGTTAAGGCTATAGAGGATAACTCAAACAAACAAGGCTAGAAGGAATAGAGCTATAAAAGACAAGCATGTCAAAGATACAAAAACAAAAATAAGATATATTTTCATGGTTTTTGTTTTTATTGTAATGGTTATGGTCATAAGAAAATAGACTATTAGAAAAGAGCTAATAATTTCAAAAACAAGGAGAAGGAAACTCATACAAAGTCAAGTAGAAGCCATAACTCTTTTGCTCCTCTATCAGGTTTTGATGAAGAGACCATAATATGTTACAATTATAATGATTTTGAACACATATCCTAACATTATAGAAGTGTGTCTGAGTCAGCCAAGAAGGACTAAAGTTTTAAGGCTCCATTCATCAAGAAGAAGGTTTGGATAGATTCATGGTAGAAGAAACAACCTAAAAAGTCTATGTTATTCCAAATAACTTTGCATGAAAGAAATGAGGAAAATCCAAGGTTCATTGATAATATATGTTTGAGACACATGATAAGAGATAAGATCAAGTTCATAACTCTAAAGAAGATCAATAGTGGCACTATGAAATTTAAAGATAATACCACTACCAAAATAGCCAAAAAAGGTACATTAAGTTTGGATAATGGTAGAACTAAGACTAAAAATGTTTTATATGTAGAAGTTCTTAAACATAATATATTGAGTGTAATTTAAATGTGTGATCAGGGAAACACATTAAATTCTTATGCAAAAGGTTGTGAATTAGGAGAGAAGATTTAGATGTGTTGATTACAGATGCTCAGAGGATAGGCAAAAATTTATATATGTTATCAGATATCAAAAGTCAAAGATGTTGTTTGAGTTAGCTTGATAAATTTTGGCTATGTCATAGGAAAATGGGACACATAAATTTTGAAAATATGGTCAACATCAATAAGAAGCAAGTTGTCAGAGATCTTCCAGAGATTACAAAGCCCTCCAACATGCTTTGTAAACCATGTCAATAGGGGAAGTCAATTAGAAGATTATTCAAGACAAAAGAATACTCAACCACTCAAATGTTATAGCTTATTCACACTAATCTATGTGGACCTACCAGAATTCAAATTACTCAAGGTGAGAAATACCTCATTTTTCTTATTGATGATTTAACATGTATGACTTGGGTGATGTTTTCGAAGAAAAAATTAGAAGCTTTCAACCACTCCAAAACATTTAAGGCTTTAGTTGAGAATGAAATTGGTTTTAAGATTAAGTCTTTGATCTTAGATCAAGGAGGAGAATTCATTTTAGATAATTTTATTGAGTATTGTGAAGACCATGGGATAAAGAGACATTATTCACTAGTTATAACTCCACAAAAAAGTGGAGTAGTTGAGAAAAAAAATAGAATAGTTTAGGAGATGGTGGGGATAATGCTAAATGAATCTAAAATACCATATAAATATTGGAGAGAGGTAGTAGACACAATAATGTATATCTAGAATAGAGATTTGTTGAGAGTTAGTAGTGATAATACTCCCTATGAGCTATGGAAAGACAAACCAGCTACAATTGATTATTTTAAATTTTTTGGTAGTAGATGCTTCATAAAGAGAATCAATGAAAAATTGGGTAAGTTTGAATCTAGAATAGATAAAGGTATATTTCTTGGATATTATTTTAAAAGTAAAGCTTATAAATTTTATAACAAAAGAACCAATAAGATAGTTTAAAATGAAATTGTTAGGATAGATGAAGATGTAACACAAAGTGCCAATAATTTGACAGACACTCTTGAAATCATTGAAGAAGATTTTAAAGAATCGGATGATGAGAAGGAGAAAAAGGAAACCAAGATGCCATCCAAATATGTCTATAGAAATCATAAAGAGAGTGAAATCATTAGACACATAAATGAAGGAGTTCCCACCAAAAGGATGATGGTAAGTGAATCTAAGCAAGTTAATTTTTATTTATTATCCAAAATTTAACCGAGAACTTTTTCAAAATCTAGACATGATGAGCATTGGGCTAAAGAAATAGATTAAGATTTAAAGTAGATAGAAAATAATGATACTTGGGAATTAGTGCCTAGACCAAATGATCAAAATATGACAGGAATAAAATGGGTATTCAGAAATAAGTTGAATAAAGATGGTGAAGTTAATAGGAATAAAGCAAGGTTAGTATGTAAAGGATATGCTCAAATTGAGGGTATATATTTTGAAGAAACCTTTGCCCTAGTAGCAAGGCTAGAGGCTATTAGAATTTTTCTTGCACATGTAATGTTAAAAAATTTCAAAGTGTTTCAAATGGATGTCAAGTCTACCTTTTTGAATGGGAATCTAAAAAAGGAGGTCTAAATTAAGTATCTTGAGGGATTTATTCTCTCAAATAATAGTAGCCATATATGTAAATTTAAGAACACACTGTATGGATTGAAACAAGATCCCAAAGCTTAGTATGTAAGGCTTGATAAGTACCTGTAAGATCAAGGTTTCAAGAGAGGTTTTACTGACAGTAATTCTAGATCAAACAAAAGGTGAGCATTAGTTGATTTTTGTGGTATATGTTGATGACATAATATTTGGAAGAAACATTAAAAAATAATAAAAGAATGTTTTGATAGTACACAAAAATAATTTGAGATGTCTATTCTTAGAGAATTGTCATTTTTCTTAGGGTTGCAAATATTTCAGTTAGATAAAGAAATTTTCATATCTCAAAATAAATATGCCAAGGAAATGTTGAAAAAAATTGGTTTTGAGGATTGTGCACCACTTATCACACCAATGGGTATATGGAACAAGGTGGGTAAGGATGAAGATTCACTAGTTGTAGATTAATATTTGTATAGATCTATGATTTCTAGTCTTTTTTGTTTGATAGCATTGAGGCTAGGCATCGTGCATGTAGTAGGCATGTTTATCAGATATCAGGTAGCCCTAAAGGAGAGTCATGTTTAGTTGGTGAAGAGAATACTTAGATATGTTAAGGGGACATTAGATTATGGATTTTGGTATCCCACAAGAAAAGATTTCACTTTGGTTGCTTAGATTAAGATTGGGTAGGTTGTTTAGAATAAAAAGTGTACAAGTGGAAGATCTTTCTTCATCAATGATAGCTTAGTATCTTAGATAATAAAGAAGCAAAAATTAGTATCACTTTCTATAGTTGAAGTAGAATATATTATAACAATGTTGTGTTGTACTCAAGTGCTTTGGATGAAGCAAACCTTAGAAGATATCAAGGTAAAATATGAACTTATCTATATTTTTTATGACAACATAAGTGCTATTAATATTTATAAGAATCCAATGATGCATTCAAGAATAAAACATATTCCTATCAGATATCACTTCTATAGAGAGCAGGTTATAAATCAATAGGTTAAGTTGGAATATATCAGTACTACATAATATATTGTAGATATTTTTAGAAAGGCACTACTAAAAGACATATTTGAGTATCTAGAAGAGAAGTTAGGAGTAATTTATTTTACTTCCCTCCATTAAGGATTAACATTAGTTGAGGGAGAGCTAAATGTTAATTCCAAGATAGGCCCTTTGTCATTGACATTAAAGGGGGAGAAGTATAAGAATAGGTATAGGATGCTATAGTAAGGGGGAGTTACTGTATGATTTTTAGTATGTGCATGTTGTTATGTGTAGTATAGTTTTTAGGATGTGGTAATTTTAATTTGAGGTTGCCATCAATGACAAAGGGGGAGATTGTTAGAAATATTGTCATTGATGTCAAAGGTCTAGAATTATCGGTGACAAAGGCCCCATAATATTTAATGTCTATAGGTGTTTCTAATGTTCATATTTTGGCTAAAGTGTGTTGATTTTTATTTAATAATAATGAATATATTGTTGGTTGGTTAAAGTCAAAAGAGGTCCTATGAATAATTCAAAGAGTCATGAGGTAAAGAAAAAAGAGGGAAAGGATGCATTTCCCATGAAATGTAATCTTGAGCAATTTAGAGAGTCACCAAGTGAAGATAAAATAGGAAGGGTGAATTTTCTCATGAAGGGTCACTTTTAGGAATTAAAAAAGTCACCAAGATAAAGACAAAAGGGGGAAGGATGCATTTGATCATGAAGGATCATCATGTGACTTTTCAAATGAAAGGATTCAAAGGGTCATGTAACTTTGGCACCATTTTATATGTGGATTGAAGGGTCACAAAGGGTGAATGCCAAAGGCCATTCAGAAAGCTATAAAAGGAGTCTGGGGAAGCCATTTTTAATATGCAAGAGTGTGCATGGTTGTAATTGTTTTATATAATAAAAGAGGTGAGAATAGAAAGAGATATTGTATATTTATATGATTTGTTGAGAAAGCAACATTGAGAGATAGTTGTGTTTTATATAAGAGGGGTTGGTTCTCCTATGGGTTAGTGCTCACAAGTAGTTGTTGTGTTGGTGCTTGACAAAGGTGTTGGTACTCCTCCAAGTTTGTTCTTGAAAACTTTGTAATTTGAGTTGGTGCTCATTCATATGCTTGAGATTGTTCTTTATGGTTTTTCCCACATTGGGTTTTCATGTAAAAATTTGGTGTCTCTTTCTCTTGTGTGGTGCATGTTATTGTTTTAGTTTTATTACATATCTTTAATGTATGGTTAAGTGGAGTTTGATTACATAAACATTTTATAAGATATATGATATATTGATTCATCTCCCCTCTTAGTATATCCCATACTAAATAGTAATTACTTGGATCTTATTGAAATGAAGGATTATAATTTAATGTATGTTTTACTCAAGTGGTATAAACCATGGTCATTGTTTCCAATTTAGGACTAATTTTAATGAAAGAACCATTCATGCATAGATGATTATGTGTATATCTTGCTTTTTCCTTGTATAGCATGTGATGTGATGTTTTTTCTAGGATAATGAAATTTGTATGAGTCTTCAAGTTATATACTATGATATATATATATATATATATATATATATATATATATATATATATATATATATATATATATATATATATATATATATATATATATATATATATATATATATATATTGATGATATTAATAGGTAGTGAGATGGATTCCACTAGCCTAGGTAGTACTAGCAATAAATAATCTGATCAAGTGGTGTGTTATGAAATTGATCGATCTAAAATGACCATATGAAAACTATGATCAAATTAATGTTAGATACATTATATTTTATATGTTTGATTTTATGATGTGTGATATCATGTTAGAATAGATTTATTTATGGTACACTGCATAGTTCTAGAAATGTTATAGCATATGGGTACTAGCACATCTCACTAGATTCTTGCACCATTGTATCTACCTATCCATGAAGGGATGGATATTTCTAGATAAGAGATTGTGTTTGGGATCGGGTGTCCATGGTTATTGTGCTAAAGTTATTAGATGATGTTCTCCCTCCTAAACTATAGTACTACTTAGAGATGACACTTAATATTATTAGTGATACATGAGTTGGTTTAACTCAAGCTCTAGAGATCTTGGTATTTGATTATTATATTAGGTTTTATGCCTAAAAGAAAGTAATTATATTATGTACTTATATATTTCATTAGCATATGTTGTATTGTTAGGCCAAAAATAATGGTGTCCTATTGTATTTTATTTTTTTGAGGTTTTATAAGATGTATATCATATGGGGTATTTAAAGTAAGTACTATTGTTATTAGTTATTATTTAGTTGTGTTTTATTATTTTATTATATGGAATGAATGTTAATTGTTAAAAAAATTACTACATTTTCTAAGTGCAACTTGAGGGATTGTCACACTAGTCTTAATATTCAAATTTTATATTCCATGAAAAATATTAGCCACCCTACCATCATAGAAAGTCTTTCATATGCTTATAGATTAAGGGGTATAGTTTAGTTGTAGAAAGGTTTGATAAATTCTATTCTTTTACCTACTAAATGGAAACTTGATTTGTTGATGTCATGCCTAAAGTGAATCATCAATCAAAATATATTCAAGAAATTTATGGAAATAAAATCCACATCTTGACTAGTATTTTATCCCATAATATTTCATCTAATCTTAAATAATATCCAAGACTTAGTTTTTCTAGCCACTCTAGTAGAAGTACAAGAAAAGGCAATCTAGTTGTTGATTTAGAAGATGAGCAGATTAATCAAGTTGAAGAAAATGTCTCCTTCTTTGTCTATGTTTGCTTTACCTAGGGATAAAACCATTGAATTTTAATAGGGATATGATCTTACCTTCTATAGAGTTGGATGATGGCTCCACTAAAAGGTTATCATAAATTTGAAGAAGGAAAAGTATATTATTTTTATTTTTCCTTTTAGCCTAGTAAAGTTGAAGAAAAGGATACATCAAATGAATTTAAACATATAAAATATAATTACATATTAAATTGTCAATTTTAGGAGAATTTTTATGATCTATGTTGTGATGTATATAAAATTAGAACAACTTTGGTTAATATCCATAATATTAATAATTATGTGTCATACCTTAGAAATTCAGTCCAAGATGTATATGATCATGTATATAAATTTTTGAATATTGTTCTTTCCTCTACCAATAAATTTTATGGTATTAAAGGTTTTGTAAATATCATATCAAGAGTTGTATATAATATCGATAGTTAATTTGACTAGCTCATTCAAAGTGGTTCTTGTCTAAATTTTTATGACCTACATTGTGATGTATAGAGAATTAGAACAACTTTGGTTAGTATCCATAATATTAATAATTATGTGTCATACCTTAGAAATTTTGTCCAAGATGTATATGATCATGTATATAAATGTTTGAATATTGGTCATTTCTCTACTAATAAAATTTATGCTATTATAGGTTTGTAAATATTATATCAAGATTTGTATATAATATCGATAGTCAATTTGACTAGTTCATTCAAAGTAGTTCTTTTTTAGAAAAGGAAGAAAAAAGAAAACAAGATGAACGATTGGATTTACCTTCAACATATGGTATTGGTTTGTATAAATTAAATTTTAGTCCTAAATTACATCTAAACCTGGTTGAAAAACATTAGGATAATCCTAATAAACCCACAGAGAAAAAAGATGAGCAAGAAAAATCCCTCATGTAGAGAGGTTATGTTCCTATTTAGCCATGGTATCTAAATATTGATGATATTATTGATCCATATCATGAAATTACTAATTGGTGTAAATTTTTTGAGTCTATAGATATGGGTGGTGGAATGGATGAATCTAATATTTTTAGTATAACCATGAAATATTTTTGGTGAATTGTTAGAGTCTAGTGGGATAGATTAGGAGAAACATTGAAAAATACCCATGTTTTGCTTTAAGCTAAGCCCATGAAAGTCTTATATTGTTTAATGCTTACTGAATTTATTATATAACTTTAGAATAAAATATTGAAGAATCTAAATGGATTAGGATTATTGTGATTTATCATAGTTTGAAGACTATGCTAAGCAATTCAAAAAGCTTGCCCATTCATCCAAATGTGCCAATTCTAATGCTATGAAAATGAATTTATTTAATTATTTTCCGTATAATATTGGTGATAATGTATTTTATTATTTATATCTTAAATATATTGCTATCGACACCTATGATTTGGTTGATATTATTTAATTTGACTGCTATCATGTTTTAACTCTTATTTCTAATACTATATCTATTACCAAACTTGGCAAACTTCAAGATAGTTGCCTTGAACTTAAATTCCAAAAAGTTTATACTTATGTCTATTATCAATGTGTACATAAGCCTAAATAACACTTTTAATGCAAATACCTTACTTTTTGTAGAATTTATTTCCCTCCTTGGCACACACATACACCAAAGCATACTTACTTGCATCATCACAAATTTCCTCATCCTTGGTCCAATAAAATTATTTTATTTATTTTTCACCAACCTAACCATAAAGATCCAAACTATAAATGCAAAAATCCTAGTGTTAAGGCTTTAATCCTCCAATGCAGTAGTGTGGTGGGATGTAGTTGATGAAAATGAAGATTTATATAATGTCAAGAAGAAATTTATGAGCCTAAAATAGAAGAAGTTATGGAAGAAGAAGATGATGATAAACAAGAACATCATATTTATTAATTGTTTGTTTTGGATGATGAATTATAAAATGAATGTCCTAATTTTATGAATATACCTTAGACACTTTATGGTGAGGGAATTTCCATAAATACTTAAGGTAGAGGGATAAGTCCTTCTAGACCTCCTATTCAAATAAGAGGAAAAAATAATTATTTAGGTCAAGGTTAAAAACCATCACATTTCTACTAACCTCCTAAAATTCATCCTCCAATTCCATTTCCATTAACTTTATAAAACTTTTTAGAGCTAGTGACCAGTGTATGAAAGATAAATTTAGTTTCTTACTCCCTGATGAAGATGTGATAGTACATTTTTCACCCACATGGGATGAGGATATCCTTTTTAAAAAATATACTTATATAAAATATCTGATAGAAGAATAAATATATGATGAAAAAGATGAAGCTACTAAATGGGAACCCATCTAGTATAGGATGAGATCGATAGAAGATTCACATTGGGAAAAGGGCCTCTATCCTGTGAGACAATGTCTAGAATGTTTACACCATATTAAATGTAGATTGGTATATTTATCCATCCTTGTGACAAAAAAACCAAATCCTACATATATGACTTAGTTTATCAATAAAAGGTTTGCATATTTTTTTACATTAAGATAAATGATAAAACAAATTAATCCTAAAGTTAATATTGTGCTTCTCTTTCATTTTATAAATCAGATATGTTAGATGATTGGGAATAATTAGATGAGAAACATATTTACAAGTCCATAGATATCCAAAGAAATGGGTTTAATTTTAACAATTATAAGCATCAAGAACCCATGATTATATAGTATAGAACATTTTACTATCACTTATTTGTTCATGATCATCTACAAGTAGACTTTTTAATAGGATGAGCATTTATATATCAATATTCACCATATGGTATTACACGTAAAAGTTCCTTTTTTACCATCAATTGAAAAGGAATCATAGCTCCTAGATTAGTCTACTCCATAGAGCAATATCCTAGTAATACATCTCTTAGTCAAGAACCAGATAACTCTATCTTAGAAGAAATTGTAAAACTAGGATAAAATATTAAAAAAGATATTTGTTCTAATGGCCCTCAAAGTTTTTGGAAAAAATAAATGAATACCATGTAAATTAACCTAGTCTAAGGAAAACATATAAATATAACAATATGAACATGATAAAATAAAATTATGCTTAGATTTTTTTCAATGCAAAAAACATGGAAACTATATGCTTAGAAACAAAACACATATTTTTCAAAAGTTTGAACCTCGAAAGTATATGATGTATAAACCTTATTTATTAGGAAAAAAAAATAAGAGGGTATGCTACTAATGTATTTTTATCTTAATTTATGTAAAAAAAAACAAAAAAAAACAAAACATTGTTTTAGGGTAGGTTATTTTATAGAAGTTAGTTAAGGCTCACTCATTACACCACATTACTATATATGATATCTTTCCAAATGATTATTTTATGTATACCATAAATAATATAAAAATAAATTCAAGGGTAGGTTATTTTAGATCAGTTAGTTAAGGATCCTTTATTATACCACATTACTATATATGATATCTTTATAAGTGAGTCTATTATGTATACCACTAAGAATATAACTTAGATGATGTAATTTCATGATTACAAGTGTGCATTAATTTTGGGTTGGAATTTTATTGATCAAACCCAAGGATATAATATGCCATTAATAATTGATATAAGTTTTCATGTAAGAAAAACATAATAAATTATGAGGCATTAGTTTTAAGATTTCACATGGCATGTTCTATAAAAGTAAAATATATTAAAATTTACAATTTTTATCAACTTTTGGTTAACCAAGTAATGGTTTATATCAAATTAAATTATATAAGTTTGTTCCTTGTATATATTTAATTTCTGGTTTGATCACCCTATTTTATGAGTGTAATATTAACAATATTCCATAAATCAATAATAGACATGCAAATGGTATGGATAGTGATTTCACCCTTGTTCCTATATATATTAAAAATTATCATGCCATATTAACTATTAAGATATTAAAATAACCTACCATTGAGTTATAAAAAATTTATTCATTAAAAGATGGAAAGTGGTACAGAAAAATCGTAGTGGTACATGTATATAATTAACCATCTATAATAATAATCCATTCACCCATGTTTTTAAATAAAAATGATAAAATAAAATTATTAATATACACAATTAGATATGTTATAATTTTATATTTTCATTTCAAGTTATCTTTTTGTGGTAAATATATTATGCATTTTTGGTATGAAGAATCTAAATTTCTGTTATGAGAGGTTCATGATAGTTACTATAGCAGACATTTTAATTTGAAATTTATGTCATATAAATTTATTAGAATGAATTATTATTTAGACATGATGGATCATTATTTACATTAATGTGTAAAAATATGTAATAAATTCCTAAGATATAATAATGTTATGCATGATTCATGTCAATAGTTACAACTTGTTTCACCATGGCCCTTGTGTTTATGGGGATTTGATTTTTCGAGTAAGGTTAATCCTCCATAATTATAACGTCACTAATTTAATATAATTAAAAAATAAATATTTTACTAAATGGGTTACATATATTCCATTAAAACATATTATATTTGAATATATTTTAAATTTTTTAATGACATATATTATATACAAATTTGGCACGCAACCCTTTATTGTTACCAAAAATGATACATATTTAAAGAATATAATGATTAATAATTTTTGTGAAAATTAAGGGATAAAACATAAATTTTAAAAACCTTATTGATATTAATGTATTTATGAATTTGAGTCATCTAATAAAACTCTTGCTAATATTTTGTTAATAACAATAAGCATAAAATAACTATTATTGGCATAATCAAATATAATATTGTAATTTATGGCCTTGTATAAAGTAATTTTATCTTTAGCTATTGATATTTATTCACTTAGAATATCACTTAAATTGAAACTTACTTATGAAAACTAGGGATAAAAGTGATTACATTAGCTAAAAATGTTGGATGAGATATGTATTTATTTTGTTGGGAACCTTTGCATTTATAAGAAATAAAAAAAATAGTATTAAAAACTTATCAAATAAAATTAATTAAATGTGGATCATACATTATTAAAAAAAAAAAAGGATAATACCATTGAAGATAATTAATATATATAGGCAAGTTATAACCTAATTGGCTTAGCCCGATTGTTACCATAAACAAAATAGGCTCAAATACATATCTTATTAATACTTTTCAAGATATTATTTTGAAGAATCCCATTGATATTAGTCATTATAGATGCTTCAATGTTTGGTATCTTTATATTTATTTTCACTTTATCTCTTTACTCTTTATTATTCATTTTTATGATTAACTAGTCATTTTATTTTAGTTTCCTTATCTTTGGTTATATACATAGTTCATATTTTTTGTCATTTGGATCTGGTTATTGATTTTTATTGTATTCTATTTTTTCTCATGATTATTTATTTTTGTCCAAACATTTTTATCTTTATTTATAATAGTTTTTTTTAATTTTCTTTCCACACTTGTGCTTTGTTTCATTTTGTTATTTTGATATATCTTGGTAAGGTGTCAATGTATGTATTAGATTCAGTCATTTTTCATGATCCATATCATGTGGATGTTTTTTATTTTGTACATTTACATAATTTATATCATGTATCTATTAGTTTTAATATCCTTTGCTTGATAATTTCATTGTTATATTTTATTTTTATGGTGCTTCATTTTTATATCTTTCCCATGTGTTGGGGTCTTGTTTTTATACTTTGCATTGCTTACATTTTACTACTTGAAGATAGTTATATGGATTTTAAATTGATTAAAATTGGACCATATGTGTCATGTTTATAATATCCATACATTTCTTATATATTTCTCATATTGGGCATCAAATAGTTGTTATTATGAATACTATTCCCCATGTACATGTGGGGTAATTTATCTATGACATAATAGATTTGATGATGAAATATTATTATGGTATACATTAGATATTATATTTTATATTTTACATATGATACACATAAACATTTAATTTTATATATAAGATTCACATGTTATGTTGTGTCTTAAATTTGGGGAATATATTATCCATTCTCATTTCTAGATCAAAAATTAAAACACTTCCACACTATTTTCTTTTCCTTGTGAGGAAAATGATAAATTCATATTTCAATATGTACATAAAACATGATACTTATTACCTTCGTGTGATACCTCCATTTTTAGCACATATTTTTAGACATTGATTTCTATAGGGACATCCTCATATGTTTTAACCATATCAAGTTCATAATTTTGAATTTATATTATTTGTATTTATGTAGGATATATTTAAAGACATTTATTTGGGCATGTTTTAGTATTTTATGACTCATAGGGCACCCACACCATAATTTTACACTTCGAATATTCTCATGAAGTTTTATACCAAAATAAAGTGTATTATATTGATGTTTCTGTTTTATTATTTTTAAATATTAAATATTTATAGACTTATAAATATACATAAGTTATTCACATGTTTATAGAGGAAGATATTTTTGCATCCCAAGACATAAGGATGTGAATGTTTTTATAGGATATCCATATCCCTCTATGGTATAAATAATGTTTTTGATTAAGGTGGAAAACTAGGGGCCAAACCCTATACAGTCTAAAAAGTCAGGAAGGCTAGCAAACAAAAGATGCCAGCACAAAAACAACGACACAGTTGAGAAACATAGTCAGAAGCAAAACAAAACACTGGAAAGACCAGTGTCAAAAAGAACAAACTACATAGCTATAAAATCAACAAGATCCTTAAGATTCTCATTGTTTGCATTGTCAGCATTCCCTGGATTACCCACCACTTCCAACATAGACATATTCAGTAGAATGTTATTTTGAAGGCCTTTGGTGAAGACCTTTTCTAGCTTTTGAATTCGGTCCTTCAAGGCCCCAATTTTTGTTTTCTAATCATTCTCATTCTCTTTACCCTCACTAGCTTCTTCAACATGCATCTTCTCCTTATTTTCAGTAGTTCCCCTAGAATTAGCAACCTACTCTTTAGTGACCTCAAAAACCCGAGAAGCCTGTTTCCCACTAGTGTCCTCTAAAATTTCCTAGATTTCTAGCTCTTCATACTCTTCATCCTGAGTTGCTTCATCAGAAGCACTTTTTGAATACTCAATCAGCCTAACCTTTGGGACTAGTTTTCCAGTGATTCACCCTGACCTGCGCACTCTTGAAGGGAAACCATCCTTACTAATTTTAGAAGGCTTATGAGGTTTGCCACCTTCGCCCCCCATGGCCCCGTCTATATTTTTGTGGGTCCCTTCCATAGTCTCTTCAAGATTTTCTTTTTCTCCATCAACCTTCCTCTTCCTTCCCTTTTTGCTCACAAGGGAACTTGGAGTATTAATAGGGGTCTTAACAAGGGTGGAGAGAGGGGAATCATTGGTATTGGTAGGAGCAGGGGAAACCCATGATTCATCAATTGCATCACTAGATACCGGGTTTGAGGGAATGTCTTCATTAACACCTCTGATATTTTTGTTTGGCTCAAGGGAGTGGTGAAAATTGTGGAGACAAAAAATAAGCCCTTGGTGTATGGGAATAGGTTTTATGTCTGGCTTCTTGGCCATTTTGGCTCTCACCCTCAAGATAAAGTGTTCTAAGGAGGATAACAGGTAAAAAGGAAAGATGATAATAGCATTGCATTTAAAATGATTTAACAAAGGAAGGTGATAGTTATAGAACCTGGTATATCACCCCTCAAGAGTGAAGTATTTCATTAGAATGAAATAGACACCATCTTATGGCTCTAGCAGTTTGGCATGCTTGAACCCTCCTTGATACAGGATGAGTTCTTCTCCTTCACCCAAAAACAATTTGTGACTAGCCAAATCTATGATTTTCATTTTCCTTTGGAGCTTTAAACCCTACATGGTCATTCTCATGGCCATTGAAATCACCTTTTTAGAGATTTCAAAGCTAATACCCCCCACAGTGACTTGCCTATTCAACTAGGATCTTGCGAACTGCTCAGACAAATCTTCATCATAACCATTCAACCTTTCCAAGTATAGGTTGATACCTCCTTCTTTACAGTAATGCTAGACTAATGGGTTGTCCTTAAATTTGTATTAGGAGACTGGTTCAATTCAAATATGATCTCCCCCATTCTGTAGTTGTAGACCCAACCAATGAAATTCCCAATTTCTACCTTGAGCTTCGAACAAGTAGCAAGCCCTTGGTTTTGTTTGTGCTGAATGCATATGTGAAGGCTCATTTTACAAAATGCCCCACCATGGTGACATCTACTCCCATGCTTGAAAATAATTTCCCCTTGGTTTCCATGATGTGACTCTTGCACCTTCACCTTATGATACAAGGAATTAATCATGATAATCAAGGAAGTACTAAGGTTATCATTTACCAAGATCCATGATGGCCTTCTCCACGTGGACCACCTTCGAAAGCTATCTTTGTCATCAATATGCATCATTCCTGATTCGTTGTCTCCTTCTAAATGATCTCTCTAATGTTTAGGGGTATATGAGCCCCTTGTCACCATACCCTCCATCTTGAGAATTGTTGACCAAGGTTGCCACAAGCATCAGTGACCCTGTTGCCTTCTTTATAGGTGTGGGTAATCTCAACTTTGAAAAACTTTTGTAAAAGAAATTGGATGTCAGTAATGATGTCTTTTAGCTAGATTCCAATGTTAGATGCTTTATTAATAGCATCTATGACCAACTTAGAATCTCCCTGAATATTTAAATTTCTAATTCCTAGGGATATAACTAACTTTAATCCCCAAAGTAAAGCCATAGCTTTAGCATAGTTATTGTTCTAGCAACCAATGCCACCAGAATAAACAATAGACATCCCTCCTTTTTCATTTCTTATAATTCCTCCTCCAATTGCTTTACCACTCAACTTGGATGCCCCATCAAAATTGAGTTTCATCTAATTGGGTTTAGGTGGTATCCATTTAGTATGAAGTCTTTGAAGAATTTTGGAATTATCATGTCCAGGGATAAGGTTTAAAACCTTCCATTTGGCTGTAATTTGGCTTTCAAATTGAGATAGGGGTTTCTTCGCAACACTAATATGAGCTATTGTAACACTTTCCAAGATGGTCCTAGCAAAGGATTTAAACACCTGAGAAGCATTTCTAGCATTGTCCCTAAAAATTTTGTTATTGCACTCTTTCCATAAGGTCCAACTCAAGCATGGTAGAGCTTGCTTCCATAATTCCTTAATCCAAGGATGTATGAAGGTTGAGTTCTAGCTGAGAATTACTTCTTTAAGGTCAGAATTGCAAACCCATTCAATGCCAAAGTTGTTAAGTATTTTTTCCCATAAATCCCAGGTAAACTCACAGTGGATGAATAGGTGTGAAACTGATTCCTCTTTAGAACCACACAAAAAACATCTGTTAACCAATGTAAACCCTCTTTTTTGGAGGTTGTCCTGAGTAAAGATTTTGTTATAGGCAGCAGCCCACCAAAACAAGTTAATCTTTGGAATGAGTTTATGATTCCAAACCTTTATCCATACCTCCTTATTCTAAGCTTCACGTGTAAGCAGATGATAGGCAGATTTGACAAAGAATGATCCATTCTTATCCAACCACCATTATTGTTATCCTCTCAAGGGAAGAGTGGGATTTTGATCTCTTGAACACATTGTTGAATCTCCCAATTTCTTGGGATAAGCTTAGGCCTGTGCACATAGCAATCCAAAAGGTTTTTCCAGCTCCTTATCCCATTGTTGTTTTCCATATAATCACTAACCCTATCACCAAAGAACTGTGTAGTTAGGTCAGCAAATTCTCCATAGTTTCCTTGGGAGATGAGAGCCTTGTCCCTTAACCAATTACCCTCCTAGAATATAATTTGTTGGCCATTTCCAAGCTTCCACCTAATTCCCTGTTTGAGAAGACTTCTAATTTTAAGCATTTTATTCCATATCACAGACCCCTGGGGTAATCCTACCTATTGAAGAAAGTTGGAATCATCCATGCTATGCATGTATTTGGCCTACATTATTTCCCCCACTCACTATTGTTTTGAATTAGATTCCAACTAACTTTAGTGAGGAGGGATTTATTCATGTTCCTAATGGATCTTATATTAAGTCCACCATGAGATTTTGGGAGACACACTTTTTCCCATCTAACTAAAGACATTCTCTGTTTGTCTTCCACTCCTATCCATAAAAATTTCCTTTGGATCTATTCTAGCTTTTCAACAAAATACGTAGGAATTTTAAAAAGAGACATGAAGTAAGTAGGAATACCTTGCAAAGATGCTCGAAAAAGTTGTAGCTTACCAACACTACTGAGTAGTTACCCCTTCCACCCAAAAAGTTTCCTTTGTGTTCATTCCACAATACCATTCCAAAAACCTAGAGATACCTCTTTGACCAAGAGTGGGAGACCTAGGTAGGTAGCTGGGAGACTAGCCTTAGCACAATCTAATATATCAATGATTATATGTCTAAGTTCATTAGGAGTGTTGAAGAAGAACACATTGCTTTTTTGGAAATTTATGCTTTGTCTCGAGTCTCTGGCATAATCATTTAGTATATTCTTACATCTTCTAGCTTCAATCACTAATGAGATGCCAAATAAGATGGTATCATCCACAAGCTACTGTATAACTATAAGATGAAGGGAAGAGGCAGGTTTGATGCCTACAAGCTTTTTTCAAACAATGTCAGCTTGTATGTATCTTCCCAGTGCCTCAGCCATAATGATGAATAGGTATAGGGAGAGAGGGTCTCCCTAACGAATTCCTCTCGAGGATGAGAAAAAGCCTCTAGGAACACCATTAACCAGCACTGAGAATTTAGTAGAGGAGACTGCATTCCATAATAAGCAAGACAATTTATCATTAAACCCAAATTTTTTGATCACTTGGAATAGAAAGCCCATTAGACTCTATCATAGGCTTTAGATATATCAAGCTTTAGGGCCATCCCAAGGATTCTGCTCTTATCCATGGAGTGAATAGTCTCATGAGTGGTGATCATAGCATCAAGAATCTATCTACCCAAGATGAAACCTTTTTCAGTAGGAGAAATAATTTTTTCAAGCAAGGGTTGAATCCTCATAACCAACAATTTAGTGCATATCTTATACACAGTGTTGCATAAACTAATGGGTCTAAAATCAACGAGGTGTGAAGGTTGAATTTTTTTAGGAACAAGTACAATGAAGGTATTGTTGACTTGTTTCAAAAGTTTTCTAGATCTAAAAAAATCATGAACTACAGTTGTGAGGTCTGCTCTTAAAATCCACCAATATTCTTGAAAGAATATAGGAGGAAAGCCATCGAGACTCAGGGCTTTAAAAGTGCCCATGGAGAATAAAAAAGCATGCACTTCTTCATTGGATATAGGCTTTAACATTTCTATTTTTTCTTCTTCTGTTATCAAATAGGGGATTTTATCAATGAATTGAGTCATAGATCTATCAATTCTATCATTATTGTTTCCTTTCGTAAGCAGGTTCTGAAAGAACACCCTAGCTTGCTCCCCTATTTTGTTATCCTCAGTAACAATGTCTCCATTATCTAGGACAAGCTTAGCTATTGAGTTGGATTTCCTATGTTTCATAGCTAAAAGATGAAAAAAAGTAGTGTTCTTATCACCCTCTTTAAGCCATTGAACACAAGATTTTTGTTTCCATAAAACCTCTTCTCTTTCCATAAGATTCTTCCATTCTAAAGATAGGATGTTCTCTTCTTCTAAGGTGCCCTTAGAGTCATCCCCTTGATCTATCAGTTATTGTATAGCCTTGAGTTTTCCCATTATATTTTTCTTCTACTGGAAAACTTGCCCAAAGCTGTATCTATTCTAGCCATAAACTTCTTGTTTGATGTGCTGGAGTTTCTTGACTATTCTAAACATGAGAGTACCTTGAATGGGAATATTCCACCATTGAGCCACCATTTGTCTAAACCCTTTGCATTTAATCCACATAGCTTCAAAATGGAATGGGGGAAGTCTGTGATGTCCTTGATCCCTCTAATTGAGGATAATTGGGCAGTGGTCAGACATGGTTCTAGGTAGAGCCTGTGCCTGCATATTTTGATAATCATTCCTGTTACTTGATATCAAAAATCTATCTAATTTAACCTAAATAATTTGATCTCCTCTTCTTTTATTGGTCCAAGTAAACTTTTGGTTATGTAGCTCTATGTCCAATAATCCCCAATCATTGATGAATTCAGCAAAGTCGAACATGTTATCCAAGTAATCAATAATTCCACCCTATTTTTTAGAAGGGTATAAAGGTGTGTTGAAATATCTTGCTAACATCCATTTAGAATTTTGAGGATTATTCCTATGGCTACTCAAATCTATCCATAATTTTTGTCTCAAAGCTTTGTTATTCGGTCCATAAACATTGACCAACATCCAGTTTAAGGAATTCATGGAAAAATTGGTAATCAAAAAGTGTTTATTATGGGCCATAAGGGATCCTTGGATTTTAGCACTATTCCACATAGTGACAATCCCTCTTACAGCCCCTTCAGTAGGGCTAATACAAAAAGCTACCTTAGGCAATATATAGTCAGCAATTTTTGTAAAATTCTCCTCTTTCATCTTGACTTCTTGGAGTAATAAAATATCTAGTTTATTATCTAAAATGTAGTTTTTAACCTCAATCTACTTTGAAGGACTATTAAAGCCCCTCAAATTCCATGATAATATTCTCATTTAGAGAGTTTGGAGGGTTGGGACTCCAGTGTTTTCTATTTTCCACTGGTAATCTCCCTAGCAATCTCTCTTTGTCTTGTTTCTCTTAGGGTTAGCCTCCCTTGTTTGGGCTTAGTACCAACATCTGCATATTGTTTACCTTTTCAAATCTTTTTCTTTGGGGTAACCCATTCTTCCTATTCATTGTTTCCACTTTGTCCTAATACCCCTGTTGTTATGTAGTTTCCTAATTGGCCTCTGCCTTCCAGAGCATGGAAAATGTATGTGTTTGACTATGGATCTGGTACTCATTGAGTGTGACTTTTGGGTGTTACTTCTTCCTGCCTAGCCCTTGGAACTTTGTAATCTTTATTGACTTCCTTTAGAAAATGGTCCCCTCCTACCCCTTCCTTAAACATATTAGTCTATTTTTCTAAAGTGCAGATTGTGTTAACCTTGTGACTGTCATCAGATAATATATTCTCCTTTGGGATCTCTTTTCCCTCACTACTAGTGATATCCTCCTTCCTCTTCTCCTCATCTCCTTTTTATGTAGCCTTTTGACTATTTATTGGAAATATTGTCATTGATGTCAAAGGTTTAGTATTATTGGTGATAAAGGCCCCATTGCATTTAATGTTGTTTATCTTGGCTAATATGAGTTAATATTTATTTAATATTAATGAATATATTTTTGGTTGCATATGAGACAAAATAAGGGCCCATGGAGAAGTCAAAGAGTCACGGGATAAAGACAAAAGAAGGATGGGATGCATTTTCCCATGAAAAGTCATCTTAGGGAATACCAAGAGTCACCAAGTGAAGACAAAAGAGTAAAAGGCAAATTTCTCATGAAGGGACACTTTAAGGAATACGAAAAGTCACCAAAGATAAGGACAAAAGTGGGAAGGACATTTTTGGTCATGAAGGGTCACCACATGACTTTTCAAATGCTTGGATATGAAGGGTCATTCAAGATTGGCGCCATTTTCCATGAGGATTGAAAGGTCACAAAGGGGGAAGGCCAAAGGTCATTTGGAAAGCTATAAATAAAGGCTTGAGTAGCCATTTGTAATATGAATGTGGGAGGTTGATTTGATATTGTAATATCTAGCTTAGAATAGCAATTGTGAGAGACGATTTGTATTTGTTATATCTAGCTTAGAAGAGCAAAAGTGAGAGAGAGGAAGAAGATGTTGTATTGATCTATCATTTGTTGAGATAGCAACATTGAGAGATAGGTGTGTGGTATAAACAAAGGGGTTGGTGCTCACGAATTGTTACTGAGTTGGTTCTTGGCAAAGGGGTTGGTGCTCCTATGGGTTGGTGCTCATGAATTATTGTGGGGTTGGTACTCAGTAAAGGGGTTGGTGCTCCTGTGGGTTGGTGCTCATGAATAGGTGCTAGGTTGGTGCTCAGGAAAGGGGTTTGAAGATCTTGTGGGTTGGTGCTCATGAATTATAGTTGAGGTTTATACTTGGCAAAGGGGTATGGTGCTCTTGTGGGGTTGTTCTCATGATTATATTTGAGATTGATTCTCCATGGTTTTTACCACATTGGGTTTCCACATTATATCTAGTGTCTCTCTCTATCTTGTGTGGATGTTTATTATTTGAGTTTTATTACATATCTTGAATGTTTGATTAAGTGGAATTTGGTTAAAGGAAAGATTTATAAGATATATAATATACTAATTCACCCCCCCTCTCATTATATTTTATGCTTAACAATTGGTATCAAAGCAGGTTCCTTTTTGAAAAGTTTTACAGCTTGAAGGTAGATCGGGAAAGCATGATGGCTGGGTCACAGGAAGGATTTTCTACAAATAAGGCACTTTTGTTTGATGGGATGAATTATGCTTTTTGGAGCATGAGAATGAAGGTTTATTTTATGGCCCTTGGATTTGACATATGGAAATTAGTTGTGGAGGAATATGAAGAGCCACAGACATCTACAATTACTCTAATAGAAAAGAAGGCAAGTGAATGTAATGCTAAAGCTTTAAATGCTATTTTATGTGGTTTATGTGAATATGAATTTGTTAAAGTTATGCAACGTAAATCTGCTCATGAAACTTGGGTAAAACTTGAGAATATTTACAAAGGTGATGGAAAGGTTCAGCAAGCTAAGTTGCAGACTTTTAAAAGGTAGTTTGAAAGTTTGAAGATGGAAGAAGAAGAAGATATAGCAAGTTATCTTTTGCGAGTTGATCAAGTAGTAAATCAGATTCAAGGTCTTGGAAAAACATTGGAAGAGTCAATAGTGGTGCAAAAGGTTTTGAGATCTCTACCAATGAGATATGATGCAAAGGTTTCAGCAATCGAAGAAATGAAGAATTTAGCCAAGCTAAAGATGGATGAGCTTCATGGTATTCTCATGGCATATGAGATGCAAAAAGAACAAGATAAACCCTCAAAGAGAGAAGTGGATTTCAAGACATCAAAGAAGGAGAAAGCTAAGATTCAAGAATCAAGTGATAGTTCCAGTGATGATGAAGATGACAATGAAGCACTTTTCATTTGTAGGCCAAAAAGAGGAATAGGTAAATATCAATGGAAATTACCTTTTAAATGTTTTAATTGTGGAAAGATTGGAAATTTTTTATCTAGATGCCCATATAAGGTTAAAGATGATGAAGAAGAAAAGCCTACATACAAGAAGAATTTCAAAGGCAAATCCAAGAAGGGATTGAAGAAAAAGAGCTTGTATTCCAAGGATCCTAGCTCAGTTGAAGATAGTGGAGTCAACGATTTCGAAGAAGAAGAGATTCTATTCATGGTCATACATGATGATGATCAAGAAGAAGAAGAGGAGGAAGCTAAAGTAGATATAGAAGGAGAACTCAATTGTGCCCTAGAAGAGTTAGAAGCTGTTCAAAAGAAGAATCGAAGGTTAAAGTGCTAGATCAAGAAAAATGAACAAGAGTCAAAGGAAATGATTAAAGATCTACAAGCACACATTGAAGAAGCCAAGAAGAATGAAGAAGATCTCACAGAACAGATGGAAATAGCAAGAAAAGATTGTGAAAGGTATGTTATTGAAATTGCCTCTTTAAAAGAAGATATTAAGAAAGTAGTCAGTGATTCAAAATTTGAAGATAGCACTAACATGTTGAATAAGATATTGGAGAGTCAAAAATCATATTCAGATAAAATAGGGACTAGATTTGAAAAGAAAAAGAGCTATGATGAAGCTCTTACACAAGAGGACACAAAAAGGGGAGAAGTGAAAAATACAGAGGACATTCCAAACAGAGAAGGCTGGAATGAACAAAACTACAAAAGGCAATCAGGTCAGAGATATATAGACAGGTCTTATTTTTATGGCTATTATTTTTATTGTAATGGATATGGTCATAAGAAATTATAATGTATAAAAAGAGCTAATAATTTTAGAAATAAGGATAAGGAAATTCAAGTAGATTCAAGGAAAAGCCATAACTCTTTTGCTCCTCTATCAAGCTTTGATGGAGAGACCATAGTATTCTACAAGTGCAACAACTATGGACACATAGCTCGGTATTATAGAAGCGTGTTCGAGTCAATCAAGAAAAATTAGAGGTTTAAAGCTCCATTCATCAAGAAGAAGAGTCAGAGTGTCAAAGATCCATTCATTAGGAAGAAGGTTCAGACATGTACATAATAGAAGAAACAACATGAAGATTTTATGATGGTGCAGACAGCTCTGCATGTGGGAGGTAAAGATCAACCATGGTTAATTGATAGTAGATGTTCAAGGCATATGACAAGAGATAAAAGTAAGTTCATTTCTCTAAACAAGATTAATGGTGGTACGGTGAGGTTTAGAGATAAAATCACTGCCAAGATAGCTGGAAAAGGTACTGTGAGTTTGGATTATGGTAGAACTAAGACTAAAAATGTTTTGTATGTAAAAGGTCTTAAGCATAATTTGTTGAGTGTTAGTCAAATTTTTGATCAATGATACACATTAAGGTTTCATGCTAAAGGTTGTGAGATTAGAAGAAAATATTCAAATGAGTTGATCATAGATGCTCAAAGGATAGGGAACAATGTGTACGTTCTGTCAAATATCTTCTCAAAGGCACAATCAAAGGATATATTCAAAGATTGGTGAGAGGAGTTGGGAGTAATTTCTATTACTTCATGCCATTGATGTTTAGCATTAAGTGAGGGGGAGCTAAGTGTTAGCTCTAGGTAGGCCCTTTGCCATTGATGTCAAAGGGGGAGAATAATAGGTATAGGTATAGGTGTAGAAAATAGGTACAAGGAATAGGTACAGGTTACTATAGTAAAGGGGAGTTACTATATGTTTTTAGATGATGGTATGTGCAGGTGACAGGATGTGGCAGTTTTAGGATTGAGGTTACCATCAATGACAAAGGGGGAGATTGTTGGAAATATTGTCATTGATGTCAAAGGTTTAGTATTATTGGTGATAAAGGCCCCATTGCATTTAATGTTGTTTATCTTGGCTAATATGAGTTAATATTTATTTAATATTAACAAATATATTTTTGGTTGCATATGAGACAAAATAAGGGCCCATGGAGAAGTCGAAGAGTCATGGGATAAAGACAAAAGAAGGATGGGATGCATTTTCCCATGAAAAGTCATCTTGTGGAATACCAAGAGTCACCAAGTGAAGACAAAAGAGTAAAGGGCGAATTTCTCATGAAGGGACACTTTAAGGAATACGAAAAGTCACCAAAGATAAGGACAAAAGTGGGAAGGACGTTTATGGTCATGAAGGGTCACCACATGACTTTTCAAATGCTTGGATATGAACGGTCATCCAAGATTGGCACCATTTTCCATGAAGATTGAAAGGTCACAAAGGGGGAAGGCCAAAGGTCATTTGGAAAGCTATAAATAAAGGCTTAAGTAGCCATTTGTAATATGAATGTGAGAGGTTGATTTGATATTTTAATATCTAGCTTAGAAGAGCAATTGTGAGAGATGATTTGTATTTGTTATATCTAGCTTAGAAGAGCAAAAGTGAGAGAGAGGAAGAAGATGTATTGATCTATAATTTGTTGAGATATCAACATTGAGAGATAAGTGTGTGATATACACAAAGGGGTCGGTGCTCCTGTGGGTTGGTGCTCACAAATTGTTGTTGAGTTGGTGATTGGCAAAGGGGTTGGTGCTGTTATGGGTTGGTGCTCATGAATTATTGTTGGGTTGGTGCTTGATAAAGGGGTTGGTGCTCCTGTGGGTTGGTGCTCATGAATAGGTGCTGGGTTGGTGCTCGACAAAGGGGTTTGAAGCTCTTGTGGGTTGGTGCTCATGAATTATAGCTGAGGTTTGTACTTGGCAAAGGGGTATGGTGCTCTTGTGGGGTTGTTCTCATGAATATATTTGTGATTGATTCTCTATGGTTTTTCCCACATTGGGTTTCCATGTTATATCTGGTGTCTCTCTATCTTGTGTGGATGTTTATTGTTTGAGTTTTATTGCATATCTTGAATGTTTGATTCAATGGAATTTGGTTAAAGGAAAGATTTATAAGATATATAATATACTGATTCACCCCCCTCTCAGTATATTTTATGCTTAACACTATCATCTAACACTATATTTTCCTTTGGGACAACTTCACCTTCACTGCTAGGGATATCCTCCTCTCCCTTCCCCTCGTCTCCTTTTTCTGTATTGTCGAGAATTTCCACATTATTTGCTATTTCTTGCTTGTTGTTCACTTACTCCTCCTCTACATTCTGGGAATCCTCTTTCATCCCCCTTTTCTTCACTGTGCATTGTGTCATTAGATGTCCCTTCCTATTACATATTTGGCAAAAAGTGGTAGCATTTTCATAAGTAATTAGCTAACTCCAGGTTCCATATTTAGAGTTTAGCTCAATGGACGTAGGGAGAGTCTTATTTATTTCAACATTTACATAGAGTCTAGAATACACACACCTAGACTTAGTTCTGGTTATATGATCTGAGGTAACATATTATCCAATAGAATTGCCAATAGCTATGAAAAATTTTTCATCCTAGAATTCCAAAGGGAATCCTAGCAATCTTACCCAAGTAGGTGTTGTCTTATTGAGGTCAGAGTTGGGATCAAATCCTAGTTTCCACAAGCATAAGGCTAGCGAATGTGGTCCATACAGCCAAGGTCCTCTAGCAAGGGTAGCGATCATGTCCTCCCTATTTGTAAATCTAAAAAGAAATAGACCTCTAGCCATGATAGTGATCAAAACACTACCTTTGACTTTCCACCTAGATAGAATCCATTTTCTAACCATTTCAATATTAGGATGGAAAGAAAAAAACTTACCAACAAGTGAAAGGTCCATGGATGCCATGATTTCCTCGACCAAATCATCTGGGATACTCAATGTCTTGCCCTTTGAGAGAATAGGGAGGCTTGTCATGCCTTTCAATGGGCATGTCTTTTCACCTATGAGTGCCTTATTCCATCCATTGGATGGACTATCCACTACCAAATTCTTGGACAGATCCCCAGAGGTACTGTGACCCACAATGATCTCCATTGGATCTGTGGTCTCACCTGTCACACTCAAGGGGCCCAATTAGGTAGGAATAAACTAGTTTCAAATATTGTCCACATGCCACCAGCTCTGCTTTGCTCCACTAGTTCAAAT
This sequence comes from Torreya grandis, assembly GCA_037957365.1. Lineage (NCBI taxonomy): Eukaryota > Viridiplantae > Streptophyta > Pinopsida > Cupressales > Taxaceae > Torreya > Torreya grandis. The sequence continues at coordinate 462,493 of JARHVA010007682.1, read as the reverse complement.
ATGGTATAAATAATGTTATCTCTATTTTATTTTAACTTTTAATTAACTTATGTTAATATTAACATTGATATCTCCTACATATTTTGACAATAGAGGCATTTTCCTCAAACCCTATGGAAAGGCATGTTATTTGAACCGTATGTAAGGAATATTATTTTAACCCTATTGATATGCTAATTTATTTATTCACACACATTTTCAAAGTGGGGAATCAAGTATACACAATTTTTATCCATAGATATGTTTTAGATGTTAAATTACAATTCTATGTTACTTTTCTCTTTTTTTATTATTGTGTTTCTATTCAAATTTTGTTTTCAGATTTCAAAGGATTAAGAAACTAAAGAAAGAATGGTCAAGGCTTGTGTACTTGGATATAGTCTGTGCACCATAATCCAGATGCTGTGAGTACTCCTCTTTGGCTGTGGAGGAATGACACCTGCAAAGAAAAGAAGCTTGGACAAAAGAAGATGTTAAATAGACAAATGGTGGGTTGTCAAGCAAAATCTTGATCCCACAAGTATGAAAACTTCCTTAAGGGATATAAACCCACTAAATCAACAGAAAGAAATGTCTGATAAATAGCTAAATAATGAAGAACTGAAATGATAAAGAAATGGAATGAAAAAGAGAAGTAAAGACTTACTTGAGAGAAGCTGTCGGATTGATAACAGTCACTAGTGTCGGTAAGCCTACCGGCGTCGGTTGGTCAAGGTGCCAACATTGGTTAATATGCCGACGTCGGTGGGGGTAATGACAGCCGTCGGTCGGGGCAAAGGTCTTTAGATGAAGTCTGGTTAAGTCTGCGGTTTATGGACAGAGTTTGGTCAGGGTCTGGGTTTATTTAAATAGTCTGTGGACAGAGTCTTATCAGGGTTTTGGTCTATGGACAAAGTTTTGGGCTTGGTTGAATGGTCTGGGGTCTGAGTCTGAGAGTTAGGTTAAATGGGCCAAATGTATGATCTGAGAGAGGATGGGAGAAACAGGGAGGTGGACAAATCAAGATTCAGGTCTGGGTTGATTAACAGTCTAGTCTAGGGAGATATTGCTTGAAAGAAATAACTGAAAAGAGAATAAGAACACAGACAATATACTTACCTGTGCCTTGTGGAAGGTGTGATACCGATGATTCCCATACCTACTGTTGATGTAGCTTGTATGGAGAACCTGTTGCTGAGGGAGAACCTTAAAGCTGTTGCTGCACCTGAGGGAGAGAGTGGGAGGTTTGATTGAGAGATTTTGTAGATTGATGGATAGTCCAAGACTAGGATTCCTGATTTGCTTTCAGAGATTTTCTGATTTTTGATTCGGATCCTCCAAAGAGTTTGAAAGACTGGTTAAGTATAACTGACGTCGGTGATTCTGTCGGTGTCGATCGACACTTGGCCGACGTCGGCGGGGTTAGAACGGGCAAAACAAGCCACCAAGCCCGTTTTTTATCTGCCAAGTGCCCTATCTGTTGGAAAATGCCGAGGGTTGTGCTAAATACGCACGAGAGTTTGTTAGGAGGTTAGAAGAATTAGGAATAGATCTTGAGTGAGTCATAGGAGGAGAATTAGTCCAAGGTGAGGTGTCCCAGGCGAGGTGTCATGGGTGATGTGTCCAAAGAGGGGGGTTAATTCAAAATAAATTAATTATTTTAAATTAGTAATTGTTAGGAATGGGTTAAGAATGGACTAAGGGGGAAAGTGACTAAGGGTTAGACACTTTTTAGGTGTCTACATATCGATTGAAATTATGTTTTTATTAGAATGTTTATTTCTATAAAAAAAATTTGCATATTATACCTTGATTAAGTATTCATCCCTTCTCTCCACTCTTTCTCTCTCCTCCATGATTATTCTCCTTTGGTTTTGGGATTTTTTCTTTGAACCATACATTATACATATTTTGGGAATCATAACCATACTATGTATGATTATAGTGTGGGAAATTATGACCCCTTTGTTTTATCTCCCATGATTTATTTTCCCTATTTTTTTAATTTACACATGTATTATGTGTGGGATCATGTATCAATTTGGTCCTAGTTTGAAATTGATAAATATATATATATATACATAAGTGCATTAGTGCATTAGTGCATCCAATGAATGAATGATGAGTGAATGTGAAAAGTAAGGTGCAATAATTTATTAAATAACAACATTGTGTAATATTATATTACCAATATTTTAATTATTTTATCTTCTTATACCACTTGTTCATTCCAAAATGAAAATTCACATATGATTAGGTCTTGCATTACACATTTTTTATTGAAGTGCACTGAGTGTTATTTTACAATTTTATTTTAGACTATGGGATTCATAATAATTAATGAATAACAGAGGAATCCTATTAATTCCCATAATTTTTTTCATCTCTAATGATTGTTTATGGTTATGATTAAGGAGAGGAGTTTCTCACAGATTTGAGCATAATTGAAGAAAATTAAATTAGGTTTTACGATCCCCCAAGAAATTGAATAGGGTTATGGTATCAAATTTAATAAATTTATAGTTTTTAAAAACCATTACCTAATAATTTTAGAATTAGACACTATCATTTCTAGGAGTGTGGATAAAATACCTCTATTTGTCTTGAGTTTTCTAGGTTTTTACCCCTTTGCTTATAGAAATATTTTGCATTATTTTATTTAAAATAACTAGGTTTTTACCATCAACATTAATTGGCTATAATTTCATAACTAGAAATGTGTGTTGGTCTTTTACATTATTGAGGAGTTATATAAATAGCTCCAATATCAAATAAATTCATTTTATATTATGGATTTTGAACACAAATAGTAATTTTTCATTGATTTCTTACATTACAACATTTATCTACCATAAGCACGTTATGCATAACATTAATTGGTTTTAGTTCAATAAGTTGAAATGTTTGGGTTGGTATTTCATAATATTGAGGTGTCATATATCATAGAAATTTTAACCTTAACATAAATTAGTTTTAGTTTAATAACTGGTAATTTTTGGGTAGGTCTTCCATAATTTATTTGAGTTTGTAGACACCTAAATTTGGTATTAAACACTTTTTAAACATCAATTTTGGCACACTTTAACATATTTTGACTTTGAATATACATTTTAATATTTTGAAAAAATTACCTTATGTATATAAACACTTTTTTCTTAGACAATCAAGATTTCTAGATAAACATATGTAGGATCACCCTAGTCTATGAGATAATCTCAGAAAATATTAAAAAGATTGTCACCATATCTCAAATTAGTAATTTTCACTCTCAAGATAATACAAACAATAATAAAATATTTTCACTTTTTATATAGGTGTTTTCCTTTGCCAATAATGTGTAGGAACACCTATTTTATAGTTTATGAATTCTCCATTATGATGTCCTAGACACAATTCATCGGGTATAATGGAAAATATCAAATATTCAACTAAAAATATAAGTCAATATTGAGGCTATACAAATATTTTAAATTCCTAAGAAAACTTAAGAAATCAATTAGCATTATCTCGAGGGATTATTACCAAGGCACACATATTTGAATATCCCTCAAAATAGCATTCCTATAGCCAATTATAACTACAAATGCAACTAGAAGTTACATGGTGGTAAGTGTCAAAATACAAACATTGCATTGCATCATATATTCATCATGATGGTGCACACACATATATATGGGATAACTACATGCATTTTTATCCATATTTGGAGTATCGGAATGCATGAAATTCTTAGTCACTAAGTGAGGATTGGTTGAGATATCTAACCCAAATTTATAACACATTTCTAAAGTCTCATCTCGTATGAAAATTTATATTAAGGTTTCATATGAAAGAGAATTAAAACAAGTTTTTTGCACATAGGAGTGAAGGTGAATACACACATAAGAGGCATATAAAAGTGCAATCATAGTGTCCTAAGGATTAATAGACTTACATAGTCAATAGGGATGTAATTAGTATATACTATATAGTACTAATCACCATATGGGTTTGAATTTCATTAAGAACATCAATGTAGGTTTTGATCTTATATTTTATAATCTTACTACTTATAAAGAAGACAAATAATTTTCAAGGACAATGATGAATATAAAGAATGATAAAAATCATAAATGGGCTATGCTCACCTCTTCCATCTTATTTTTCACTTATAAATATTGTAAGTGAAATATTAATTTACGAATTAGAATTTAAAAAATTTATGATTACTTTCCTATTTTACATAAACTAAATATTTTCAATTTTACAATATTTTAGGACACATTAATTTGAAAAAACTAAAGCATTTTGGTCAATGTGATCATATTTGAGAATGGAAAGCAGAGGTCTCTTCTACCTCAAGATTTTATGTTTTATTAGGGTTTCAAATTTATTCTACATCAAGGTTTAACTTTCATATTTGGTTTCTGATTTTCCATTAAGCAATAATCTATGTAATTTTTCTTAGATTTCTTCATGTTTTTATGAATATATTGTATGTCATCTAATAATCTTAAATGTTTTATAATTGGAAAATTGATAGGATAATCTATGTTACAATTGATATAATAAAATTCACTACATTTAACCACTTATTTGTGTGCAATAAACAATTGATAAATATGATGAAATATGAATTCCTTATTGTATTGATGCAAAAAATGTTAAATAATACATAGATGTATAAGAATGTGTTATTAATGATGTTAAGTCTAGTATTTAATAAAAATAATGAATATGATAATATTATGATGATAAATATCATGGTAAAATGCATCTTAATAATCTTAATGTTGTAGATCCTACAAAAGTAGAATAATTTTCAAATTTTCTAAATTGAATCATTATGTGACCTAATGACTTGATTGAAAATTATCCTAGATCTTAATAATTCAAAAAATGGAATCTACATGTGAGGAAAAACATGATGAACTATGGAATTATAATAATTCACATTTTATAGTTATACATTCTATAATAGTTTTTTAGACCATTATTATTTTTTATATTATTCATGTGTCTATACCTATGGCTACACAAGTTCTACTTACACCTTATATGATGGAACATAATTTAGTCCTATTGTTTTTTTTGTTTTTTTTAAATCTTTATGCAACATAATGTTTTCCCTCCTATGATTTCTTCTCATGTGATACCAAATGTTTATAATCAATCTCATATTCCTACTAATCAAGAGCTTATACAAACTTTCCTTGATCTTCAAGCCAATGTTTACAAACTAGATCAAAGTTTTTATAGATTAATTTACTCAAAAAATTATCAATAAATGTTACATAACCCTTTGGACCTATATATTTCCATTTATCCTTTCCATATAGGCTTTTATACACCTAATATTCCACCATACGGTGGTAAAGGGGATCTAGAAAAACATGTTAGAGCCTTCCTTGCAACATGCTTAGATTATCTCTCTAATGATAATTTGATAACAAGAATTTTATTTTGGAGCCCTAATATATTTCTTGTTATAGTTTTATGGCCTTATTGTCTAATATCCAATGTTGTCAATCCATTGGTTATTCAATTCATTGCTCAATTTTATATTTAATGTATTTGAAAAGGTAAAATATTATCATATTTCAAAACTTAAGTAAGGATCCAATAATCTCATTAGTAACTATGTGATTCACTATAATATTATGCTTTCAAATATGGAAAAAAATATAGATGATAAATAATTATAAGACATTTAATAAATTCCTACTTGTACCTTTATATTAGTCTATTATATTCAAATGAATCCAATATTTTGATGACATAAGCCATACAATTAAATATTGTGAGGTTAATATAATTGACATGAAAAATTTAATATATAAGAATAATCCTCCAAAATATTCTAATTCCAATTTTAAAATCAAACCAACAATAAAATCAAAATCTGATTATACTAATAATGTGTTTAAAAAAATGGTTAATTCAATTTCACTACCTACTAATAAGTTTATCCTTCAACTCCTTAAAGGAAAAAATAAGAATGAATATCTTAGGATCCTAATTAGGTGTTAAAAAATATACTTCAATGAAACATCATATCTCTCCCTTCACCAATGGAGGGTGATTTGAAAAATACACAACCTACAGGGTTTGATGTCAATATATTCTTATTGGCATAGATGTGTAGGATATTATTCTAATATATATTGTGGAATGAGATTTAATATACAAGATTTAATTTTTATAAATGTTATTTAGGTCAATTATGTTAATACACCTATGAATGATCTAGTTTCATAATCTAATGTGAATCTTAAAATATCTTTGGATCCATTTCTAAAACATGTGGCACAAGAAATAAATATTAATCATGAGGCATATATGAATTTTAATGCACATACTCTTTTGATTATTATGATTCTATAACTAACAAGGGACATAGTTTAGATAATATTGTTGGTAAACTTAACTATACACAAGTATGATGACCTAAAATCAAATTTTATGACCCTAAGATTATTTATGACAATTTTTTCAATGCACTTTTGTTTATACATGTTTTCATTTAATATCACCATATACACAATTTTATGGTGGATAATGGGTAAATTTAAAAAATATATACTGTGAAATTTATCACTAGTCTTGGGTACACAGAAATATTTGATTGGTTTGACTATTACAGTAAAATGATTTGATAGAAAATGATAGAAACCTCTTGGTAACATTATGTTACCACTTATGGTAGGAAATACACCCATTTATACTTAATTCTTAATTTTTCTCAATATAATGGAATTTAACATGGAGTTAATACATCCATGGATATATAATATATGTGAAATCCCATCCATAATACATCAATACTTGAAGTATATATATAGTAATCGAGTAGTTATAATTCTATGTATTCTATATGAATACCCCATTCATCCAAAGGCATCTAATCTATCATCTTCATAACAACATGTTGTACAACCTATATAGGTTCATCTTATGAAGGACACTAAAAAATAAGTGATTTATCTTATTTTAAGACTAATTCTCCATTATCCATTACATCAACTATGTATTTGAGCTCAATAGGCATTACCTAGTTTATCATGTCCTAAGGAAATCTTGTGCACATGTTCAATAGAAAATACTACACGTTATACTATCATAAAATGTATTACATAAGTTAATATGAACAAAAAATCGACATAAAATATATATGAACATGTTCATTATGATAATTATGTTGGATATTTTATAGTGCATGACCATTTATTTGATTCACACCATGATACTTATGTTACTATTCACCCACAATGTGAGACATATGTATAGATTGATCTAGGACCTACATTTTATTATCCTATTGATGTGATCATAGGTTTTTAGGTAAATATTTTTTAATTTTAAAAATTAAGAAAATAATGAAATCAAAAAGTTTAAAAATATAAAAATCATGAGCTATGCATGATATTTGTATCTAGTATACATGATTGTTTTTTTATTATATATCATGATTTACATATCCATTTTATATTCATATTATCTCCATGCTATACATGATTTTTATATATGACATACATGAACATACATATACTCACAAGATACCTTTATACATAAGGGGAATTCCTACATCAGGGGCATGCTTACATTAGGGGAATATTTATAACTTATTAGGTTATATCTCTTTATAACTAGTCCATTAATCATATTAGACTGTTATACATGAATGTATCTTTCTTATACTATCTAGAGTGTTATTTCCTATGGGTATTATAATTTTAAATATTATATGATGATAATGATTGATTATGATTACTATCATTTCTTGATCTGTGTATGCTTGATGTTGAATATTATTATGTTATTTGATAATTGAGTGTGATATATTTCATGTTCTATGATTAAATTTATTTTGTCTCATCACATCAGGTCTTAGATGTATCAAAGGATCCTTTAGTCCATGTCATGGCCATCTAATGTCTATGTTTGGTTAGATTAAATTTAGGGTCAAGCCATATCTTGAGCTCTTGTGTTCTTCATGATCATGATATTATGTGTGTATATATGTACATGGTTACATAAATGACTATTTACGAGATATGTATCATGATATTGTTTAACCCTTTTTATAAATAAGTAATAAAGAGATAGTATCCTCATAGAGTAAGGAGTAATCTAAATTAAAATTAGTAAAATGAAATTAATTTAGATTCTACTAATATTTTAATGAGATATATTGAATCTAAGAATATGATAAATATGGAAAGTATAGCATTCAATGTTTTGATAATAGAAATACAAAAGATAAATTGTACTTATCTTATACATTGATGCAGTGCAAGGTCTAAGTAGTGAAGGTGTAATATTAGATTTTCTAAAGATCTTGATTCCATTGTAATATTTTTAAAATTAACTCTCTATTAGCCTAAACACTACAATCTAAATATGGATAGTAGCATCGATGATTATATCTTTAAATTGGTTCTTTTTGTAGTTAATTACATGTCCATTTTTGAAAAGTCCATTTATTCCTATTACGGTTCCCTATCACCTTGCATATTATTTGTTTAGATCATGAACATACGTTTTAGTCAAAAATATTTTTATCAAAACCCTAGGTCTTCTAATTAGGGAATGCTACCTTGAAAAATTGATGTTATTTATCTTAAGTGAAGTAGAGTTGAGCTCAAAGACCCCTCTATCAGTGAGTGTTTCCTACATATCCAATACTCTGAAGAGAGCCTTAGACATACATAGTTATTCCCTATGTGTGGTATTATGAGTGAACAATGGTGTAATATGTTATATGTGAGTGCATGTATTTATATATCTTGAAACCTTACAAGTACTACTCATGGGATTTTATTTGGACACTTTAGACCTATAATAAGACTATTCTTATGATATATTAAAAAAAATAACAATAGGGTTGTAAAAATTAGTTGTGACAATAATTTGGTGAGTTGAATAAGAGTTTAATTGGTATTTTCTATATGAATAGTGAGTGGGATTTATTTTGTATTTATATTACACATTTTGAAAAAATAATCTCATGAAGGGGAAATTAATATAAATAGGCTTACCTGTACATATCAAAATATTTTCAAATTTAAGTGTTTGTGAGGTTTAGACACTAGTGTTATAATTAGTACTCTAGAATCAATTCTAGTCTCCTAATATGGATTGTAATTTCTAATAGAATAGGAAATAGTTTAAGTTTTATAATTGATAGTGAAAGATATATATTAGGTTGGAAGCATACTATGGGTTATAGATGATCTGGGTAATAATAATATCAGGGTTAGAGTATAATATAAATATTTAGGTATATTGATATGGATACCATAAGCCTTTCAATAGTGTTAAATTAAATAACTAAAGGGTAGAGCCCTATTTGATATTTATCAAGTGTGCAAGATTAGTTTATCATGTAAAATACATATTTAACATGTACAATACCCCACACCCTTAATCTAATAATTCATAACAACTAAATTACTAGGTTAAAGGAAAATAAATTCATATCATTGTGTGTAAAACACACCTTACTTTGACTTAAGCCATGTCTTATTTCTTTTAAGTGTATGACCTGTAACCAAAAGCATGTTACATGTGTAATTAGTGCATATAATTCTACAATGAATAATTTAAATAAATTGAAGCAAAAGATAGTAGGAAATGATTACACATGTGTGTCAATGCAACCATGTTTTCCCTTGGTAGTTTTCTTTGGTAATGATGCTTCCTATCTAAAGCATTGGAGATAGGTTCATAACCAAACCTTGGAGATGCGAAGAGGGTAATTGGAGGGAGATCATGCCACAAATATATTGTAAGGATGAGTTGTGATAAGGTCATCAGGATCACTAAATCTCAATCACACAAACCAAATTCAAACATAATCTACCCAATATCACATTATTTAAATAGCATAACCATAACAACCTATAAATTAGAAGTACCAAGGCCATATAGTTCATAGAATATTGATCACACTACTCAAGGGAGAAAACTATTGCAATATATAAAGTCTCAATAGGTGCTTCATGGTAAGTTATATGCATGAATATTGATATGATTTGAATAATTTATCTACAATTTGGTGTATTTTCATGTTATATGCACCTTTAATGTGTCTCAAAGTGAAGTATATATCAAGATGTAACATTTTCTCTATAAAATGTGTATAATATGTGTTACATATCTAAAAAATATACACTAAATATATGAAAATTTGTGCCAAATGTATAATATTTTGTCATAAGTGTATATATAAATCACATAAATCACATCAAATTATTCTAATGCTTCCAGCTGTATGTATGTGGACTCATGTTTTTATGGCATGCCCCCATTGATATTCCCCCCATTTTTAGTTGAGGGGAATGAAACATGATAGTCACTTTATCTCTAAAGGATAAGCTAACCATGTTATATTTATATCATTTATGTAGTAAAGAATCATATATGGATATTATGTATAAATATATGTATCACTGAAACTCTAAGTATCAAATATAAATAATCCCTAAGATGTATGATATGGATCATAGAAACATACAAAATGTAACAATCTCATAAAATAATCAAACACACACATACGCATGTGCATGCGTGCATGCGTACATGCACGCACGCGCACGTACACACGTGCACACACACACACACACACACACACACACACACACACACACACACACACACACACACACACACACACACACACACACACACACACACACACACACACACACACACACACACACACACACACACACACACACACACACACACACACACACACAATATAACTCAACATCATAACAAGATTGGTCAAATGAAATCATAAACAAAGGACATTTTTAAATACCACACACTCAAAGGGAGGACATGTTAAAATGTCCACACACCAAAGAAATAATCAACACTCATGGAACTGAGGTAAAAAAATAAGGAACATGTTTAAATGTTCCATAATAAACATAATGAATTAAGTAATAAATACATTCAATTAAGCCACATGATAATATGAAATAATTGAAATATAATCAACTAACATCAACATGTCATACTAGTCCCTACGTACAGGTGTTAACAAAATGTCCTTCAAAATAGTATATCAAGTGAATTGCATAAGATTGTATAAATAGTATCAACATGTGTAAATTTTAGTATATAATATCAACATGATAATGTAAAATGATAATAAAATAGTATTAATTGTATCAATTTTGATTAATAGAAGCGATATTTCCCTAATATAGTGTGTCATATGGGAATAGGAAATATCTAACATTTGCATGCTCATTTATCATGGATATAGTGTATGCATGTATCATAATCTATTACCCATGAAACATATGTTTATATATAAATGATATGCTATAAACTAACATAAAATAAATAACATATGTAAAATATAGTAAACATGTGAAATGCTAAATATTTTTCAATTTTTTTGCTTAATTTAAATGCTTTTATGTTTTATTGATTTTTTAATTTTTTTAATTTTTAATATTATTATGTGTAATATTTTAAAAAATACATAATATTCATTAGGCTATTGAGGAGCTTGCCTTTAAGTGTAGCTAGTCAATACACACTTTTTCCCAACTTTTCATTAATTGTGAACGGGCCCAACCAATTTTGTTTGAATTTCCTTTTTTCATATTTTTCTACTTTTGTATTATTTTTATTTTTTTTTATTAATACATCAGCCTCATTCAACTCACATAGCTAAACTTTTTTGTTATATGTTCCCTTAACTTGATCCTAATAAAATTGTAGATGCTCAATAACATGTCTGCATTTTTTACTTCATTGTTCCAACTGATATAATCATTTTTCATGATACTCATTGTATTGAATAATATCCTTGAGAGAAAATTGCAAATATGGTATTTCAATTTCAAGTAGTATAACTACCTTTGTAACATAAACCAAAGAATAAAGTATGACACAGGTATGTTTATGCACACTAGGGTGGTGTTCCCATAATGCATAAACCATATTTTAATGCTAATTTGTATTGTATATCTCATTTATTTTTCCATGTATCATGATAATATTTTTGTTTGTCACATATGCTTGACCATTACCCTATGGGTAGTATGGGGTAGATAAGGTGTGTTTAATTTTTTATTTGTTAAAAAAACACTTCATCATTTTGCTCTTCAATTATAACCATTATTTATAATAATAGTTGAAGGTAAACCAAACTTAGAAATAATATTAGTCATCATAAATCTACATATGTCATCTCTAGTGGTTAAATTGAGTGAAATTTCCTCTAACCATTTAGTAAAATAGTATGTAGCTATGATTATGAATTTCTAGACTCTTATTGATATTATATTTATTTTTCCAATTAAATAAAATACCAAAGGGAGAATGGCCATGGTGAGACAATTGGTTGTAACTCATGAGATTGAACATGATTTAAACTATTGTATTTATGAAATTGGACACATAGTATAACATGTTTGACACATTCATGTTCCATTAGATAGAAATAATAACCCTATCATAATAATTTTTGGGACATTAATTTTCCACTAAAATGTCCCCCACACTCACTATCATGCATATATAGAAGAGTGGTTCTTGCTTCATCTTTCTTAAAATGGGTTAACTATCCATTGAAACCTATTTAGAATAAGGTATCCCAAATAATAACATAAAATATTGCCTCTCATTATAGTTTAGTATTAAAATTAAAATTAAAATTATTTGGTATAAAATCTTGAAATAATAAATTATATATTTCATTGTACCATTTTATATCTGTTACACTACATGTAATTAAAATAATTGCTATAGCATCCATTTTATTTATGTCACTATCACATCATAAAATATATGTAATCATCATTAATATTGAGGGGAATTAATTATGTTGCATTGTCTATTACATCAACATTATTATTATCTTTACATACGATAATTTAAATAGAAGATGTTTCCAATGTTTCCTTCAATCTCTCTACCATTTATTTGTATCAAATTAAATTATCTTAATTTTTTTGATAATTATTTTTGAACTAAATAAAACCAACTAAGAATCACCATAAACCTAAATATGTTTGATATGAATTTTATGTGCTATATACAAACTAATTTTCAAGGCTTCATAGTTTTCTATATTTTTGGTGCACAAAAAATCTATTTGATAAGAAAATGACATATATTCCACTTCAAAAGTAAGGAAAATGATACTGACACCAGTATTTGTTATACATATGTATCCATCAAAAAACATAGTCCATGCATTATGTGATACATGATAGGCCACTACGTCATCATGAAAAGATTTGGTCAATGTAAAAATATTTAATAATGGAGTTGAAACTAGTTGATCAATGATAACTTGGATTTTTAATGATGTGTGTGTGTGTGTGTGTGTGTGTGTGTGTGTGTGTGTGTGTGTGTGTGTGTGTGTGTGTGTGTGTGTGTGTGGATTTAAAATTTAATTCTACGGGTTGTATCATCCATTTATCTATTCCTTATATTATATGTGTTTTATTCATGAGAAAATTTAATGGATTTTCTTTGATTAATAAATGAATCTCATTATTAAACATGGTGTGTTGTAATTTATGCGTATAAATAATAATTCCAAATATAGTTTTCCCATTGTAGTATATGTGCAATCACAATCAATCAATTGAAGGCTAATGTATTATATTCAGTATTTCATGTGATCATCATGATATTATTCTAATATGGCCCCTAAAGCCTCATAAATTATTACAATATAAAGAAGCAATGGCTTATTTGGTATTGGCAACATAAGCACTAGAGGATTTGCTTAATATTCTTTGATTTCATCAAAACTATTATGGCACATGTTTTACGAAGAAAATTTGGTATCTTTATTTTGTATACACATGAAAGGTATGGTTTTATCATCTATTTGAGTAATAAAATGTCAAATTTCTAAACTCACCTTTGAAGTATCATAACTAATTGAAGTTAATTAGTGGTGGAATCTAAAAAATGACCTTTAATTTTTTAGATTCCACCTTGATACTACATTGATAAATAATTTAACCAAAAAAATTTAGAAGATACCCCAAAAACACACTTTTTTGGATTTAAACATGCATTTAGCTTTCTCAAATCTTCAAACATCTATCTGAAATCTATAAAATGATATTTGTGGTACTTGTATTTTGATAATAAACCATAAACATAATATTCAATGATATTATGAAAGAAAGAATTAAAAATGTGTCAGTTATTGATATGTACCTTCAACACTATTAATTTAAAAAGGCATAACAATATAACAAAATTTCCTCCATAATGTGGTGAATTTCATGTTTTCTTAATCTATAGGTTTAAACCTTATTTGATTATAGCCAATAAAACTATACATGAATTAAAATATCTAATACCTAGTAGTGGAATCAATTATAATGCTTATGTTAGGTAGTATAAAATAATCTATTGGAGAATATTTATTTATATTGGGAAATTTTTTGCAACATCAAATGTCACCATTAGGATTGGTGACAAGTGTTATATTATAAACATAATTATAATGTGTAATTTATAGAATGAATAATGCACTTATAAATATATTAATATCATATTTTACAATCATGGCTACATTGGGATGTATCTTGCATATTGTTTTTTTGATAGGATTTTCATATGTACATAAAAACATGTTGTGCATTACCATACATGGATCAAATATAGGCATATTAAAATAATCTTAGGAAAATAAATCTTGGTAATCATGTAGAAAATGTTGATAAGTTTTACCTGCATCCTATTACATCATTCCAAATAATAACATTGGTTGAGGATGTCAACATTTTCCATAATTATATTGTATTATTTATTCATTAGGTAAAGTGGATCTTTCTATAATAAATGGTGTATTAGGAATGGTGTTACATACATAATGTGTAATATTAGATTCATAATTATCACCAAATTGTGCATGACTAGAGGTGGTATGAATAAATTTGTTATTATGACAAAAGGAAGCGAGATTCTCAAATGCCCCCAAGTACACCAGCAATGACTCATCATTGGAAAATTCATTGAATATTTGAATTTATAGTGAAACATTCTCATCACTTAAATTAGGGCTAATAATTTTTAGTCTAGAATTATAATTATGTATATGCATGCATTCAGAAGTTAATTATACAAAACATGGGTGAATATTTCTCTATTTTTTAACTATATATTTTGATAAAAACCTTGAGCCTTGTCAATTTGTATTATTTGATATGTAAAGTGGTTGGACTATACCTTGATGATTGTTGCATAATCCTTTACTTTTGTATCCATGTTTTAGAAAATATCTAGATCCAAAATTAGAATTGTGTCAGTATGGTGTGTAACTATTCATTGTATAGATCATCACATAATGTTTGAAGTAATTATTATCTATTAGACATGTATAAATTAACCCTTGATGGCTGAAATTTAAATAACTGTGGAAATTATAGAGAACTAACATCATTTGGAATGATCTAACATAAATTAGGTAAGTTATTGGGTCCCATAGTGATATGCAATGTTATTTATCCCAATACCTTTCATGAAATGTTGTCACATTCCCTGATACTCATAGTATAGGATTCAAAAAAATTGGCATCAATGCCAATTTAAGAAAGGAAAGATGTATTGAAAATATTAATCCCTGAACCATTGTCCATAATTACCCTCTTAACCATATTATTAATAAGATATACTTGAATATATAAGTTAAAATAATAAATAATATTATGTTGTGTGGGTGAAAATTTGTTTTCAAATGATTTTATATGTTATGTCCATTTGATATAACTTAACACCGATGCCATATACAGTGTCTCCACATCAATTGGAAATATTTTCATGCATAATTCTTCTAATAGAGTGAAATATTATCATTGACCTCTTATTAGTAGTTTGAAGTATTATATGTAGATGATACTTGTTTCATTCACTCCTTTTGATGCTTAGTAGTATGTAGTATCACATGATAAACAATATTAAAATAAAGGGTGTAGTTTAAATACACTTTTTTTTAGTTTTATCATGTTTTTCACCCCATTGGATTATTATTTTGATTGATGTAACAATGTATGAAATAAAACTATCTACGACTAGAATTATGTATTAGACAAATGAATAATTAATAGTTGTATTCATTTTTAAACATAATTTAATTCATCTAGACTTGAAATAAAACTTATTTTAAAAAAATTACAATTTAGAAATTTAAAAACAAAAAAAATCCTTATAGCAAGCTAGGTGTGATAGCTAGAATTCAAAACTTGCAAATCTAAAAAACTAAAAATAATTATTTAATTTCATATTCTAATTTTTTTTCTAAAACATTAAATAGATCTTCAATAAAATAAATACAAAATGCAAGTTATCTTCACCTTACCAATGAAGTGAAGATATTCTACTTTGATGACTTGACTATGCTCTTGTGATATTGGTAAGTGATTTTTCAATGAAAATATCTAATTCAAGTGTAATTTACTAGCATAAGGACATACAAGTTTTATTTCAATTGGAATAATAATTTGATAATTGTATATCACTTTTTTCGCTTGATGATGGATGACTTGAACATGGATAAAGTACATCAATTTATTGATTGAGAAATGGATGGTCAAATTTATTTTGGAATTATTAAATAATTCCAATTGTGAATGGTTATATTTGAGTCCTCATCTTGGTGGAGAAGACAAATTCCTCAATTGGTTGATAAATATGTAGATTAGGAATGATTCAACATAGTTGAATCATTCACCATGATGGTTACATGTTCTAAGGAATTAGTTGGATGACTCAACACTTGCTTGAGAGATTTGTGGATTCTTGACTTGAAATTTAGAATTATTAATTAAAAATATGTAATTATGTGTGTGAGATTAATTATAAATGGATTATTCAATTAAGATTAAATAATTATTTTAATTTGGGAAGGAAAATGACATTATTAAACTTAGGATAAAATCAAATTTTCAAATGGTGAGTTAGTATAGAAATTGGGTAATTATTTTGATATTTATTAAAGTTAATTGTAACACTAAATATGGTAGAGTTTAAGTGTCTACAGTTTCTCCTATTTGAAAGTGTGTTGTGACTATAAAAATCAATAAGATTTTAGATAAAAATAAAAACTAGGTTGAAAATGGGTGTGATAATATGCCTCGAGTGGCTTGAATGAGTGATTAGGTTGGTAGATTCCCCTTGATAGATTGTGTGAGGAGAAATGATGGGGTTAGGAACTTAATATGAACAAATTATTAAAGAGGGTTTGAAAAGATAGACATAAAAATTTTGTGATTAATAAATTATGATAAATGGAGTTTTCATTCTTGATGAGCTGCTTGCATGATATTGTGTGTTTAAGATGATTTTCCACAATTGGAAAGATGTCAAGGAATGAATTTTAGAAATGGTATTTCCTAAGATAGGTTGAACACTTGGATATGCCCCATGAAATAATATATTCATGGGAGTAAAAGTGTGAAGGATATATCCCATTGATAAGTTGTGCATGTTGAAGAGAGAAATATATATTCCAATAAATTTTGATTTAATTAATTAATGATATATATATATATATATATATATATATATATATATATATATATATAAAAATTATATTTGTAATGGAGAATAAATTGTTTTATAGGTTTTTGAATTAGGCTAAATATGAATGAAAGGCTTGTTTTTGGGACAATAAGATGAGATGAATGGATATGATATGAATATGAATATGATGACAAATTTGGATATACGTGGTAGTATGTATATGATTATAGATGATGGTATGGGTGTTATTGATGAATTAAATTGAACCATGGATATAATTAACTGATTTTAGCTGATTCTTGCACAATTTTGTTACATTTTATCATATATTAATTTTCCCCAGGAAACAATATATGCAAATAGGATATTAGGAATGATATATCTAAAGATAAGACACAATATTTGATGTTTCCCAAGTAATGATATATATAATGAATTAGATGTGGTAATTATATATCCTATTAAAATGATTTGGGCATGGATTGGATGTTTTATTTGATTTAGTTGAATTATGTGCAAGTATAACTCAATAAGGTAACCAACTACATATATTAATGATGATTGATTATGTGTTTGGATAACATGGATTTCTAAAGGTTGAGGGAGTACAACATTCATATAAATCATAAGAAATGTATTTTTAGGGTCACATCAAGAAATATCTTGGGTTTCACTACACCATGAAGAGGCATCAAAGTTGATACAAAAAATATAAATATATAATAGACATGCCTCCACCAATAATTATCAAATAGATTCATAATATACAAGGAAAGATTCATGTCATTCACATATTCGTATGACAATTTTTCAATAATGTCATCCATTTACACATCTTCTTAAGAAGAAATTTGAATTTAATTAGAATCAAGAGTGTCAAAAAGCATTTTTTTAATATTAATCAAAATTTGTCCAATCCACTAGTTTTGATGCTACCTACTCAAAGGAATCCATTATTGTTATATATTTTAGATAAACATTATGCCTTTGGGGAGATCTTATTAAAACATGATGAACAAGGTACCAATATGGTAGTTTATTACTTAAGCATAACTTTGGTATCTTATTTCTTTACATTTTTATATGAATTTAAGGTGTGCCAGAATATAATATCTAAAATTTATAAATTGAAAAGATAAAAAAACCAAAATTAATTAATTAACTCCTTATTATAAAACCTTGGATAGAGATTCAATAAATTAAATATAAAACATAAGTTACCTTGACCTTACCAACCAAGTGAATATCTTCTCCTTTGATGACTTGATTGTGCTCTTGTCATTTTGATATGTGGTTGTTCAATGAAATTCTTTAATGTAAACAAAATTCGGTAGCATGTAGACATAAAACTTGTGATTGTAAGTTGATTGATTTAGTAGTTTGATATATTGATTATGTATGTCTTATACATGGATAAATTACATCAATTTTGTACACTTATCTATTGATAAATGGATGGTAAAATTTATTTTAGAATTTTTGAATGGTCAAACTATAGTCCCCATCCAAGTGAAGATGACTAATTCCTAAATTGGTTGACAAATATGGGTAAATTTAGTCGGTAGTGTCAAATTTATTAAGAATGATTCAAGGTAGTTGAATGACTCACCATGGTAGTTACATGTTCTAAATAATTGGTTGGATGACTCAACATTTACTTGAGATAATTAAGGATTGGTGACTTTGAATTTAGACTTATTACTTAGAAATACATGAATAATTATAAATATATTAGTTAATTAAGATTAATTAACTTTTATTTTATCAGATAAGGTGAATAAATCATATTTTATAGGGATCCTACAACCACTAGTCCAAATAAAAGTAGTACATAATGAAATAAAATCTGAAGATTAGATGTAGTTCAGAGAATTCAACTGAGCATAAACATACTAGAATCCAAAAACAAATAGATAGACAATCAAAATGATAACCAAAAACACATAAAAAAACCACAACTAGAGTATTATCTAGAGCTGGATAGCTCCTTAGAGATAGTATTATCATGATTAGTCTCTTTCTTGGTCTCCTAACTAGTTTTTTTTTTAGGACAGCCTTTTTAATTTTACCCATGGTAAATTTTGAGGGTCGTTCATCAAAGGTGAGGATGGAATTTTACATAATTGAACCTGGGGTCCCTTTATGATGATAAGTTATTTGGTTAACATGGGATTACTCATAGATCACTATTGGTTCAATCATATTTTCTAGTGGAGTGTCTTCCAAATTCAGAACCACATCCAAGTCATTATTGAGTCTCATAGTTTCCACTTCTAAATGATTCTAGTCAGTAATAAGATCTGAGATACTGATCCCAACATTCTTAATCTTGTCCAAAAAAATTCCAAGTTCTTTACTGCACTAGATTATATTAATTAATTATTTTAATTTAGGAGGGAAAATTAAATTAGTGAGATTAGGATAAAATTATAAATTACAATGGTACATTAGTATGAAAATCAAAAAATTGTGTCAATATTCAGGGAAGTTAATTAAGATAATAAATGCGGTGTAATTTTTATTTATATAATAGGATTTAATATAAATACTCCAAAGTAAGGTTCACTAAATGTTTAATTTGTTTATGTAATAAAGATTAAAGGGATATTAGCCTAATAAAATATAGGTGTAATATATTATAAAATTAGGCTAATTAAAAGAGTTTAAATTTTAAAAATATTTTGATGAGATATACTAAGGCTAAGAATGTGCTAAATATGGAAAGCAAAACATTCAATTTTATGAAAATATAAATATAAAGGAGAATTTATACTTATTTTATACACTAATGCACATGGATTTTAGATTAGTGTAGATGAAAGAATGGACTTTCTGAAGATCTAGATCCTGTCTTCAAATTTTGGAAATTATCTCTCTATCTTCATGGACACTATCATCTAAATAGGGACACTAGCATCAATGTTCATGTCCTAAAATTGACACTTCTATCCATAGTTAAGTACATGTCATTTCTATATAAGTTACACCTACAATTATTAGGGTTCCTCAACACATTGTATATTATTTGTTCAGATACTATGCATGGGTTTTTGATAAAATTTTATTGGTCAAAACCCTAGGTCCTCTGATTAAGGCATGCCACCTTTAAAATTGTGTTAATGGGCTAAAGTTAATTCAATTTGATCTCAAATACCCCTATATTATTATCATGACCTACATATTTGGTACTTTGAATAAGGACTCAGACTTATGTATTTAGCCCATATATGTGGTATTATGTGTGAACAATGGTGTAATATGTTATATATGAGTGAATGTAATGATCTATAATTATAATTAATAAATAATACTGGTGGATTGTCCTTTGAATTCTTTTATACCTATAACAATATTAGTTATATGACTAAATTTGAAATAGTGAAAAATAGGGTAGTATAAATTAGTTTTGTGAATGATTTAGTGATCTTCAATAGGTGTTTACTTAGTTGATATATGAATAACGAGTGGGGTTTTTTTATATATTTCAAATTTTTAGAAATAATCCTACATAGAATTAACTAAGACAAATAGGCTGACCCATACATATCAAAATATTTTCAAATTTTTGTGTTTTTGATGTACAAACACTAGTGTCATAATTCAGACACTAGCATTGATTCTAGTGTTCTAATATAGATGATAGTGTTTAGGAGAATAGGAAGTTGTTGAAGTTTTTAAATTTATATTGAAGGATATATATATATCAATTTTTAAGCATAATGTGGCTTTAGGTGATCTAGGTAATAATAATATTAAATTCAGACTATAATATAAACATTTTGGCATAATGAAATGGAGACCTTGAGCCTTTCGATATTGGGAAAGTCAATAAAAAAGGGTAGAGCCTTGAGAGATATTTTTCAGTGTGAAAGACTAATTTATCACGAAAAATATATATTCAATATCTAAATATATCTATAATGCATATTTCTATTATGTGCAATGCCATAATTTTTATCATTCATCTATTTTGATTCTTAATATTGTGTCCTTATTTGATATAGCTACTTTACATGACACTTATATGTTAAATTATTTAGATTACATGTTTCATACATGTTTTGATGATAAAATATTTATATGATGACATATATTATCATGTTTCTATACATACTTTACATTATTACATTATATATAACACATTGTGTGTGTGACTCCTTATTTTGAGATGAGTAATTTACAAGCTTCATTCCTCATATCAAAATGAGTATATATAATAGACTTGTCTCAAAAATTTAGGGCATGATAAATACACCATTCATAATTTGTGCTAAATTATCTAATTTAAATGGGACATATTGGATATATTAATGCATATGTGATGCATATATGGGACATTATACATTATTGTGAGGAATAGTTAGAACATTATATGCCATTATGAATAGATTTTATGGCTAACATTGAGCATGTTTTTTATATTTATATATTGAGATATTTTATGACATTATGATAGGTGGGTTATGGAATTATATATCACTTTGAGGTACATATCAATTAGATTTTGGGAATTAATGTTTTTTATGCAAACACTTATCTATTTTATATATTATTTATTCATGGGTAAATATTGTACTAAATAATCTCTTTAGATCCATAATCCATCTAAAATGGTCAATCAAAAGTTCCATTTTGACATATAAAACTAGTTTAGGGTTCCATTTTTACTTACAAACTTGTTTCTAGGTTTCATATTTGCATATAAAGTAGGTTTGGTGGTTCTAAAAAATAATCATGATGATATTTAGAATAATGTAGTTGAGGTTTTTATGGTGCTCAACTTCTAGCACTTATCCTATTCTAATGTTTTTTGAGTCAATTATACTACTCAACTTACACCAATAGTAATTGCCTCTCCTTAGGGAATACTCACCCATGGATTTATTTAAATGAGTTCAAGAACTTTCAGCTTGATTCACATATTCTAATGTGTAATCATTTATTGTCTTTTAACTTTCAAATAATGAAATGATCTATATTATTTCATATTTTATATCTAAAATAGTTATTCATATATGCAAGATTATTTACAATTTTTTTATGGAACAAATACAAAATTTTGGACATACTTTTCAACATCAAGTGTGTTTAAACATAGGTAACAAATTTTTTATTTTATACTTTTAGTCTAGATTTTTCAATACTAGAATAAAGGGAGAAATTTTTGGACACCTAGATTTTATATTAACCACTTTAGAAACATAAAATTTGACACACATTGAAATGTTTGTAATCTATATACAAATTTAAATATTGTGCATAGTTTCCCCTATTCATCTATCAAATTATTTTATTATCCAACCCAATTTAGTAGATACAAATATGAAGAATCATCTTAGTATGTTCAAGAACCTTTATGAATCTTAAGTATAGTATCTCCATATCTCATATCACTGATTTTCACTCTCAATATAGTAGCGACCATAATCAAATATTTATGGTTTTGACATAGGTGTCTATCATTTCCCATAGTATCTAGTTGTTAGATCCCAAATATTCCATTAAACTTTGGGATATTTATTTTCAAATAATACATAGATTTAAGAGGCCTTGCATGTTTTTAAGTTACTCCCAAAATTTATCTTCTATTTTAATCTGGTTGTCATCATCTAGTACATGTACCCATATTATGATCAAGTTATGTCTTAGCTCAAGTAATTGGTCACTCTCTTTAATCATATACTAAAATTTAAGCTTAGGTATTTTAATCCCCCTTCATATATATTATGACCTAAATTCTAATCTTTTGACTTTGACTATACATTAAATCCAGTCATAAATATTAATGGGTCTATATCCTACTCTACCTCATACCATAACCCCATGATTTTGTGACCTCATAGTCATGGCATGTGTCAATGTGGCCATTCCACTATTCCTAAATCAATGTTTATTTTGTTTTAAATTATTTTTAGTCACCTAGTATTAAGTTACTTTATTTGTCTAGCCACTCATACATTGGTATCCTTAGGTTTAGTTTTGAATCACTTTATTCATTGTATTCTTGGGGCCACTATAATACTTCATAATATGGGTCATAAAGCTTGGAAAGGACCCATCATGCCTTAAATATATCATAACCATCTTGATTTTGGTTAAATGAAATATCACAACATAGTTTGTATATAATTTATCGTTATAATCATGAAGTATTTAGTTTGAGCTTAGGCATAATAAAAATGCATTGGTGAATTGTAAAGTTTTGGCACATACTTCAATTGGATATAGAGTAAGGATGAATGTGAAATTAGTTCATGAAAATTGAACATGAAGTAGGGAAAAATATAAAAGACTATGACCCTATGACTTATAATTAATCACCATGTGTCCTATTCAAAATGATGTGATCCCATGGAGCCATGGACTAAGTTTAGAAGAGTTGGTGAAGAGGATACTCTATGGAATCCATGGTCTATGTCCAATTATGGGTATCTATAAATCTCACTCAGGATCCAGTCACAATATTCCATGTGGACTAATTAGGGATTTCCACATTGAAATCAATTGATGTCAAAGAATATTAGATAAATATTAACAATTACATAGTTTATGTAGAGGTTTTTAAGATCAAGGGAGCTCTAGGTGAAATTTGTATTTCATTATCATGACACATCCTTTATCTACCCCTAGTTTTAATTCATTTTTTCACCTAAAGTTAGACACATGAAACATTTAGGAAGAATTTATAAAAAAAAAGGTTCACTCCCAAAATAATAGGAAAACTATGTGAATAGTGAACCCCAATCCTGATGGATGATTTCCATCTATCATTATCTACTTCCTCACCACACAATTAAAAGGGAAAAAATTAGAAATAAGTAAAAGTGTGTTTCATAATGAATAAAATACTTTTTTTAGCATACCAATATTATGTTCTTCTTCATTACAACACACAAGTTCTTCTAAAAATAAAAAATCTTGAAAAATGATGAAAACAATCATCTATAGAGCTTAAAAACACATATATCTCTTAAACAACTCACATACTTCTCATTAGTTTATTCAATTCTCAAAGACTTATTTAAAACATTAAAAATCTTGGCATATAAACATATCAAGGAGGCTCTACAAATTTTTCACACAAAGCTCAACTCATAGCACTCTAGCCTACCAATGCCATGAATCATAATATATTTATAAAATTACAAGAATGAAAAAAAAGAGAGACAAAATAAAAAAGAAGTAAAAAAATAATCCAGCCTCCACTTTGATGTACTATTAATCAATAGAAAAAGTTGTTCCACCATGTGTTTTACTTTAGTTTGGACCCCTCCAACATGTGCCATCCAAATTTCATCCCACTTCACATGAGTGGTCAGTTAATAAAGTTTTCCTTGTCCTCCACATGGACAAGACTCTAAAAAAAGTAGACAATATCCTTTTGCCTAAGTTTAAACTCATATTCATTATCCCCCACATGGAAATGTGCCCCACTTCACATGGGTGATCAATCTAGAATAACAAGTCTCCCCTTGCAAAATAGTTTAAAAAGGTAAAGAATATCCTTTTGTGACAAGATAACACTTCATAATCATGGATCCCCACTACAAATTCATCTAATATATATTACTATCACCCAAAATCAAATGTCCCATGTGCCTTGGTAGATAACTATGCCCTACATGCCATTTCACTTGTATAAATAGTAACCTTCCACCTCATTATCATGAATAGTGATTAACATGTTAGTGATTTATTTATCCAAATCATTCTTCTTTGGTTTAAAACAAATCATCTCCTATGATTTTTTATTATCATTCCCCAAACATTTTAGGCTCATGTGATATGAACACACATAAACGACTCTATTTTTGGTTGATGCAAGATTATATGAACCCTTGGATACTCCTGCATCAAAAACCTAAGGTTTTATAATTTGATATCCTAATCATGTGTATGGGATTAGTCTTAGAACCACTCATTTTGTCATGAGTCATAATAACCAAATAATCCCCTTCCAACACACCAAATACCTTACTAGAATTTTCCTATTTCTTCACTATTTATAGATCATACTTGTTGGTTCTCCTTCTATCATCTTCACATCTATACTCCTTCTCTCTCTCCTTGAGCGATCACACATCCCACCATAAATTATCTCCTTTATGGGATTGGTCCCACTATTAACTATCAACCTCTAACGAAGGCTTATCCATATCTTATTCCACTCACTTATGGGTTGAAACCCACTCTAATCCATCCACCAAAAAAATGATTTATCATGCATCTCACTCTCCCATGTGGTATCAAACCCACCACTATCATTCAACCAACACCACCTAAAGCCCACTTGGATTTCTTCACACATTATCCAACAAACTATTGGATCACTCAAAACATCATATATAACCATTTTTATATCCTCTCTCCTTTTAGAAACATGATCCTAAACCACTTGATCATGCTTAAAAAGCATGTTTTCCAACTCCTCTTCAATTCTAGCATGTTCCACATACTTTTTACTCTCACAATGGACTCTAAAAATATCCATATTAGTAACCTCCAAGGTTGTCCTCTCCTTATATAGATCTTTATTTTTAGCTCTATCACATGGTTGAACTATTAGTATACTCCCTTTAGGTGTACATTCTTTCACAACAACCTCATCCAAAACTTCCCTCATGGAAACTTACTTTGGTTTCTCTCTTATTTCACATGCACCTCTTCGTAGATTCCTTCCTCCTTCATTTACAACTCTTCATGGATATAATATTGGCACACATATCCTTAATCCTTAATGAATATGTCTTCATGTATGGGTTTCTCATATTATACTTCCCCTCTCATATTGCCTTCCATGGAATCCTTCTTCTTATATGATCTCTCAATCCTCATCATATTAAGCTTATTCATCCACTCTACTTGCATTCTTGGGTGCATAAATTCACCCTTAAAATTGGAAGCCATATATTCCCACTCACATACCTTATTCTTACCTCTCAATTGTCTCCTAACTTGGATATTCTACCAACACATGACTGAAAATTGACCCATCCTCTTGATTTCAACCTTTAACCTCATGGGGTCTTAAATATTTTGTTCTTCAAATGAAGTCTATAATTCAAATATACATTACCTGATCTCTTTTAAATTTTATTTTCTACCATGCATATAAACTCCTCATTGTCCTTGTCCTATTTTCATATATTACACTTGAAAAAAAACTTAATCCAACATCTTCTACCTAACATTATACTTGTTGGAAGATGCCTTCTATTGTTTTCTACCCACATCAATGTCAAAAATAAGGCAATAGAATTTGAACTTGCTCTGATACCAACTGATGAAAACACTTCTTAGCATACCAATATTTTTCTCTTCTTTTTTAAATGATAAAACTTATTCTTAAAATCACAAAATCATGGAAAATGATGAAAAAACGCATCCATAGAGCTTACAAGCACATAGATCTCTATATCACCTCACATAATTATCATTATTTTCTTCAAGATTCAAGGAATTTTACACCACATTACAAATCTTGGTATACAAACATACCAAGGAATATCTACAAAGCTCTTAAACAAAATTTAACTCCTATAATTTTATTCTACTAATGTTATGGATCATATTCTATTTATATAAATACAATAATAAAGAAAAGAGAGAGAAAATTCAAAATAAATAAACAAATTCACCATGATCCACTTGGATGGACTACTCATCATTATGAAAAGTTTCTCTATCATGTGCACCACTTTAGTTTGGACCCCTCTAACATGTGCCATCAAAATTTCATCCCACTCCACATGGGTGGTCAATCAAGAAATGTGTCCTTGTAACCCACATACACAAGACTCAAAATAAGGTATATAATCTCATTTTTCATAAATTCAAACTCATATTCATTAACCCCCACATGTAAATTCACCCCACTTCACATGGGTGACTGATATGGAATAGTGGTCTTGGTCTTTCACTTTCACTAGATTAAACAAATGTAAAGAATATCTTTTTATGACAAGAGATAACATCATAATCATGTATCGCCACTACAAATTCATCCCATTTCTGTCAACATCACTCAAAATCAAATGTCCAATGTACCTTGGTGGGTAGTTATGTCCTACATTTTACCTCACTAGTATGAATAGTAACCTACCACATCATCAACATGAATAGTTATTTCTTTCTCCACATCATTCTCCTCTTGTTGAAAAAAACTTAACTCCTACAAGTTTCTCTGATTTATCCCTAAACATTATAGAATCACATAAATATGAACGCATAAACACACACTACTATATATATAAATATGAACACTTA
The DNA here is from genome assembly GCA_037957365.1 of Torreya grandis. Classification (NCBI taxonomy): domain Eukaryota; kingdom Viridiplantae; phylum Streptophyta; class Pinopsida; order Cupressales; family Taxaceae; genus Torreya; species Torreya grandis. Next base: position 434,755 of record JARHVA010007682.1, on the reverse strand, counting down.
CAATAGCTCCCCTCATGCATATCATTATGAGGAAAGATAATTGATAATGCATATAAATATGAACACTTATAATAGCTATATATACTAGATGAAAAGAATAAAAAATATCTAAAACACCTTAGAGAATATCAAAATAGGCTAAAATGACAATATCATAAGAGAATCCAATCTAAATAATTAAAAATTGGTGATCTAGTCCTAAAATAAAATCAAAAAAATATTAGTGTTAATCAGAAGAAGAAAGGTAAATTTGATCCCAATTGGCTAAGGCCTTATATCATTATTACTAAATTTAGGGTTGGGTAATATAAATTAGACACTTTTTAAGGATAATAATTCAACAAGACAATTAATATCATGCATCTCAAAGGTTTTTATACCTAAAATCCTTGAATTAAGCTCATCTTAAAATCTTGTACTTCATTATGGAAAATCATCTATCTATAAGAATATCATTCCTGATCCTCACCTATACTTGGTGGTATTTGTATTCATGTTCAAATCCCATTATCATATACATTATATCTCATCTATCCATCTTCCATGTGACCTTAATTCTAATGGTATATATTGGATTTGTATGATTTGAAAGGTAAAGATGCATGTTTTATCAAAGTCATGGAATATTGATACCATAAGATCACAAAGATGATTATTGAAGATTCATTTTGAATATTTAGTTCACACATTTCCTATAGAGTCCTTAACTAATCCCCATATCCTAGTTTCAAATAGTTAAAATTAACTCTTCTAAATGGTTTTTTTTATCATCCTCAATATCAACCTTCCTCCTTAATTTCAATTACTTTCTTAATAATATATGTCACATTATTATTAACAACTATCTTATCATTAATGGATAAGGTCATTAATCATCCATCCTCAAAGTCAAACATCATATTATACAAGGTGCAAGTAAATATTGAAATGCTTACCTTATCCTTAGAGAATATAATGTAGTTGCTTTGATCCTCTCATAATTTTCACATATTATTCTATACTTTATTTTGATTTTTATGCATGTGATTGTTATCTTCTTTGTAAATATTGCTTAAATTATCCTTTCTTTGTTAATTACCTTAGTACTATTAGTATTAGTAGTATCAAGTCATTTTTGTATTAGGAATAAAGGGAACAAGGATGTTATAATGGCCTTTGATATTGATTTTGTGATGTCCTTCATGAAGTTCCCTCTTAGTATGTATAAATTATGGTAACATGTCACCATGAATATACTAGTGTCGTGATGCATCTTACCTCATTCAATATTGAAATGGATTGAAAAAATTTAGATGGCTTGAAGGCGTATATAATTTATTAATTCATATTAATCCCAAACCATCCCATTTATCATCCTATCTAATATAAGGTATCAATTATCCTAATTCCCATTACCCATTTATTAATTCATTTTCATTATGCATGAGGGTTACTTAGTATTCATCCCAATTACTGAAGCACATAATTGAAATTCAAAGATAACTTAATAAATATTTGGCACATGATAAAATTATAACATGCCTAATAATATCTATATCACCAATTTTTACTCTCATTATTCAATCATTCATTTTACGTATCATTATTGAATTATAAAATTCCATACTGCCTATCTAACTTTATAACATCATAACCATATCATCAATCTAATCATTCAATCACTACATTCACAAATATATAAATATGTATCTCATAAGGTTAATCCTATAACCATTCATTTTCACCTAATTATCAATTGATATTTATTCATCATAAACATCAACATTATCATTACACACTATGACTAAATCATCTATCACTATCAAATGCTCAAAACATAACCTATTTCATCATCCAAGATATCATTCAGTCACTTCAAAAGCATTAAATATTTCCACATATAACATCATGATCATAATAAAACCACACAAAATAAAACATGATGCATAAATAACTAAAAAACTACATGAACTGATCAAATTTATCATCTACTCCATTTCTACATCATTGGCCATTTTCTTATATCATCACATATAACCATGACCATAAGTAATCCCACAAACATCACAGGATGAACATAAATAGTTATACTAAAAATACTCATTACCACAACATCATGAATATTATGAAAATTAAACACAAATCCATAAATGCATTACATCACAATAATAACATCATATATATCATCAAAATCAAATGTCCATGAACATGTCAAAGATCATATACAACATATGCATCATGGAAATCCATGTGCCAAAATGGATATATAAGTTTATAATATAATAAATGTCTCATATCAAACCCTAAGTGGTCCTAGTGGTCCCCTTGGTGGTTGATCAATAGACTATGAAGAAGTGTAGCTACTAGATCTATAAGATGGTGATCACTAATCTACTAATATATCCCCCTCATATAATCCCCTATAATACTCTAACTCTCTATCCAAAAAGGTTAAATGATGTGTAACATACCTATTCCCTACCTTTGGAGAAGTGTTACACCCTCCTCCCTTGCCCTCTCATCTACTTAAAGCTCTAAATCCCTTTGATTAATCCTAAATATATGTAACTTGTAACTGAAGGGTGGATATATGCCTATCTCAATAAACAATCTTCCTAAAAAAAAGTGGTCAATAATTCTATCACAAGATCCATCAATATGTACCTGTAAGCTAATTGTATTTGAATGCTAGAAACCTAACTTTGGTAACTTTCTCTCTTGATAGTGATACCAGATATCTTAGATACTCTTCTTATTCCAAGCTAGTTATCTGATCTTGATCCTTAGGTATCATAATTGGTACCAATAGACCTATAAAATCACCTTCACTAGGTCATGTCCCTATCCCTATCCTTATAGGCACATTTCCCCCTCCTTTATCTCCATTTGTATCCATCAAGATAAGACCATATCCACCATCCATACTAGCCTATTATTTTCCCCTTTGTTCTTTTCATCTCCATAATCTTGTATGTGCCTAAAAAACTCTCCTCACTATCTCTCTCCTAACTTGTCTCTATAAGGTCTTCAAAAGTATCCTTATCCTCCTCTACATCCACTAGTCTCTATAAGTTATAGTATCACTAGGGTTAGCTAGCACTATCTAATAATCCCATGATACTAGTGCCACACTATCATAACCAACCTAAGTAATATCTCTTCTATCCTCGAAACCCATTGAGGTCTTTCTTGATCACTCTAAGAAAATAAATTCTCTACTGTAGGAATATCCTAAAAAATACCAAAGTAGTATTGTACTCTATTTGGTCAATATTTCTCAATCATATAATCATGACAATATATCAAATATCACCCAATAATCATATAGTTCATATATGTTGTTTCCTTTGCCTAAGTCCATTAAATCTACTTATATGGCATCTAAGTAATCTTTACTTATGTTAAGCTATCAAAAGCATGTCTATAGAATCACATATCACCTACATGAGTATATTTCACACCTAAGATAATATACCACCAAAATACTAGTGGCTCCTTAAGATATCAATTTACTCTCATACCCATAGGTCTATCTATTACAATGTGTTCCAATGACCAATTCTGTAATAATAGAGATGGACCAAAACTGGTTGCCCCTCTATAGGCACCCATATGTAGATATTAGTAAAAATGTACCAACACAATATGACCCCATGAAAAACCCTATGAAATTAGACCATGTCAAGTAATACATCTCCCAAACCAATATAAAACCATTATATACTCTTATCTAATTATTAAATACTAGTCATAAGAGATATAAATACTAGGATCACCCGATCAATCATGCCCTTGGTCAGTGACCGATTAATAAAAAAGTCTCATACAACAACTTGAAAGTATCTAAATGACCTCTAAATTGTATCTATAAGTGAGTGATGCCTCTCATAAATACTAACTCCCTTTATCAATAATTTGAAAATGTGTTAGACATCCTCAAGGGTCATACTCATCTCCCCAGTCACAGAGTGGAAAGTGCTTGTATATGAATGTCACCTCTCAACTAAAGCTATAATTAGTACTTGGTCAATTTAAATTGATTTCATAGTATCTATATAATATAATCATATCATCTCTAATATTCCATAATACATTTCACTCTCTTTATGTATATTATGGAGTGCTATCGACCACTCTAATCTCAATGCTAATATAGCCATATCCTCCTACAAAAATTCACATCCTACACATTAGCCCATCCTAGCCATGCCACATTTATTTACCTCTTGTAACCTTCTACCATCCCCTTTTATCCATTCAACCTACCCATCCCTAATCTACTTAACCCTCACTATCATCCACATCATAATTGTTAATTACCCTATGTCATTAGTTATAATTTTAAAAAATTATAAGTCCACAATTGAGCTAATGAAATATCATAATTTTCATGTTGTCATTTTAAAAAACCATAATTACTTATGGTGATTTTTTAAAAATACTAATCATCAGTCATGATTTTTTAAAGTCATAGGTGATGACTCCATTATTACCTATTACAAGGGTAAAATTATAACTCATTAAAATTGCCCTAGTGATTTTTCATCTTTTTATCCTCTTGCATAAATTCCTAATTAATTCATTTAAAACTAAACTAGAAAATATAGGGTTAAGCACTTACTTATGATCCAATGTCTATAGGTCCCTCGAATTCCTAACCCTCTCTCCATAGTGTGATGAATGCAAAATCTTATCGATGGTTATAAACTCCAGATCACAAAAACAACAATAGTAAAAAGGTGAAAATGAATTTATTTTAGACATCCCTTTTGATTTTACCCCCTCTAACTCTTATTTCCCACCCTTACACATGTTTAACAATAATTAACCCCTATCAACATCTCACTTCATCTAAATTATATTATCAATTTAATACCATGCTTAGCAACAATAAACTTAATTATTTTAATAGTCATCAAGTCTTTGAGGCATGTGTCCTTTCTCTAAAATTTATCATATCAACATCTTGATGCATATACCCTTGATCGATGCATAGTATTTATTCTACCATGACCATTTTTGTCATCCTTGCTACTATGAACATATTCATTTGTCTTTTTGTTCCCCATCTAATATCATCTAACATCTTGTAAGTCAGAGCTACATTACCCTAAGGTCTTTTTAGAATATGTAAGTATCACTTGGCTAATTTTTTAGTGCCCAAGGATAGCTCAACCAATCTCATCCTCTCCCATTACCCCACTCCCCCAAGGTCACTCAAAATTATCTCTATTAATCATTTTAATCTACACTTTTATCAATATACATCTTATCATTACCTTATCCCAATCTATATCTTCCCTTGGAATATGTCCTTACCTAGGACTCATTTCTAGCTCACGGCCCTATTTATATCAATCTATGTCTTCCCTTGGCATATGTCTTTGTCTCAATATTAGTCATGTTATATCATAATAACACTTTCCTCTTTCCTAGGTATTGATCTATAACTAGGATATATCATTAGAGGCTAATATTTATTATTACAGTGTAGTCCCCCTTAGGAATAGTCTTACACCTATAACACTCATTGACTCTTATTCCCTTTAATTCTCATTTAGGGCATCATAACACTTGTACCTTACCAATTAATCATTGATATATCCCAAACCTTTCTCATCTTTTCTATATAACCCACACATTGTTGTTTTTTAAGTGGCCATCCAATTAGTTCCTCCATGCATATCCTTTTTAGGGGGAATAATGAAATCTTATTTTCACCCACTCATTTATGTATTGATATTTCTTTGAAACACCATTTTCCCTATCACTTCAATAAAAATTTCATTTAAAAGAGGGTAAAAATGTATGAAATTAAATTTATCACTTTTAATTTCATATAATATTCATCCATCATGTTTAATTTATTTTCTACCTAACCCCATCCTAACCAATAGACTAAACACACTTCATTTCACATCACAAACTTATATATATAACCCATAATATATTAACTCCCCATTATTTACTTATTAGCCTAATAATCTTATTCCATGCCCATTTACCAATTTAAAACTTAAAAATATTAACTACCCCTATCCATCTAACCATTGGCTTTCCTAAAAATCTAGATATTAATCCCATTTTAAATCTCCACTAAACCCCATTAAATACCCTAATCCTCTCTAAAATTTTATTTGACCCACCTTCAGTCCCTCACTTCCCTTTATATGGAATTCTAATAAGTTTTTAAGTCAAGATCTCATTTAATGTCTTGTCTTCCAAGGAATTTTTAATTCTTTAGAAAAATGAGAGCCCTTGAAATAAAAATACCCAAATTTGAATTTGGCCCCTCCATTTACCCTCCTTCCTTATATATAAACCATGAATACATCTTAGCCATGGTAATAAAAATAAATATAAAAGACTTGTTAATCATCGATGCTCTTTTAATCATTTCCATTTCACTTATAATTCTTTGCTTATCATATTTCATCCATAACCATTAATCTTGAGCATCCATTGAGACCATTATTACATCTAAATCTTGAAACCATACTATCTTTCAATCCAACATTCATTGATAAATTTTTATTGGAACACCATCTATGATCTTATAGAGAAGACTCAAAGAGGAAAAATGAGGGTAATATTATTCTAATTAACAATAATTTCTTACAACCTATTTCTTTCTATTTATTTCTTGAATTTTGAGTATATTATAACTTATTGTGTGAATTATAAATATATTTCTCAAATTTTTCATAATACATTGACATTTTGATCCAAATATCCAACACTAGCTCATCCAATCAGTTTATAGCCCTTTGAGATTAAATGTATACAAACATGTTACACATTATCTCATTATTCCATATTTCAAGCTTTTGCATGGTATTATCCCTAACATATAGCATTTACTTGAGTGTAGTGCCCATTATGTCTATAGTAGATTTTTTATCATATAACATTAGTTTGGATTTATTTGTTGATGTGAACTCATGTTTTATAGTATCAAATTATTGATTGAGATGTTACCTCTATATTATCATTCTTTGGCTTATTTATTTGTCTTACTGTGTATTAGTCACCAAAACCTACTCATATTCTTCCAACAGCTAAAGAAGTATGTATGCCTATATCCTTAGGGCATGCCCTTATGTGCATAGTGTTTGTAATCATTACATGGTTATCAAATAATTATTAATTTGCGTCAATAGGGTCACGATTTGTTTATCTATTGATATTACCTAATCACCTAGTACATATATACCTAAAGTGGGGCAAGTACATTCTATTAGTTATCATGCATTTGTTAATTGATTAGTCAAGTTTACATTGTCAAACCATAGATTTAGTACTTCCTCTTCCATGTTTGATGCATTTTATGAAATTGACTCTTGGAAAATAATTGTTCCTTCAATTTGTTTGGATTATGATAGCTTAGACCATTATTTACAAAGCAATATTGATAAGAACCATGGACATGGTAGGAGTTGTAGCTAGAGCTAGTGTGAATTGCACCAAAGGAAGAGAAAAAGTGGTGTATCAAGTGGATGTTATGGGAAAATACCATAGCCACTAGATACAAATCTTAGTCTTTGTTTATAAAGACTCCTCCTACACACTTGATTATGTTTCAAACTTATGATATGCTATAGACTCCACTTCCTTCTTGGATTTTTCAATTTTAGCTTTATCTTCAACCTTAGTTTTATCATCTACCTCTATTTGAGATTTGGCTTACACCTCATCTTGAGACTTAGCTTAAACTTAAAATTTAGCTTTGGAATCCACCTTAGCCTTAACTTTTGCCTTAAATTTAACCTTAGAATTCTTTTGATTTGCTTCCTAATCAACTCCTTCCTTAGATTGTTCTTCCTTGGCATTTTATTCTACCTCCTCTCTACCATTACGTAGATTTCACTTCTTATTTATTGTCTACTCCCTCTTTCTATTTTTTCTTGCCTTCAATTTTTTAGATTGATTTATGTGAGCCTCTACTTCCTTGTATTTTTTCTTTTGGTCTTCTTCTTTCTCAAATTTCCTCTTCTTAGCTTCTACTTCCTATGTTTGTTTCTTAGTGGCCTCTACTTCTTCAGCATGCTTGTGCACATGCTCTACTTATCTAAATTTATTCTTTGCACCCTTTACTTCTTTGATATATTATTTCTATCATTACTCATTAACATATTCATGTTATTAGTATTGAAACTCCTATGTAACTAATTTTTGTTTAACTTCTTTCTTTTTCTTTTATCCTCATTTCTTATTTTCTTTTCAATCCTCCTTTCTTTCTTATAGATATTCTTATTTTCATGTATCTTCTTATTTTGGATTCATCAGAGATAAACTTATCTCAGTAGGATCCTCCATTTCCTCTAGTGCATCTAGCCCAATTACTATTTGCATTTCTTCTATGGAGGTTGATTCTATCATAATACCTCTTTGTAAAGAATTATTCTTTCTTGATAATGGTGGGGGAGTTAGGATATCCTTGACTCTCATTTTAGATTTGGTGTATGTTTGTTACTATGAAGCTTTTGTTTCTTTTGCACCTATCACTTTTTATTCTTATCCAAAATACATTATCCTTTTTCTCACATATTGTCCTAATTTTTTCAAAAAATGAGTCCTTGGCTTGCACTTCAAAGTTGGAAATGGAGTTTCTTGTTTCATTTGATCTTGTCCTTTTGGAACAAAATATCCCTCAATTGGACCTATGTGAAATATCTTAGCTTCTAATTTTTGATGAGCTAATTCTTGACATACAATGTCAAAAATGATGGAAGGGGGTGCTTTATGTCAACCCAGAGATTTGCCCTTACCTGATTTCAAACTTGACAAGTGTAGAATTATTTCCAAAAATCCTATTTCTCCTCCTCTTTTTCATAGAATTCACTATTTATGTCTTCAATTATGATCTTTAATAATTTATTTCTTTCGACTCTCATTTCCTTTAAGTCTCATCGAGTTTATATCCTTGTAACATTTGGATTATCTAACTAAAACTTCATATATCACATCTATTTTTTAGGTTGGGGATGTGAGTCTCATTACATAGGTTCCTTATTTTATCCTATCTCTTGTTGGAATGGGATGTTTAAATCTAATAATAGTATCTATGGATGTACTTGTTTTTGTGCTTATGGCCATTCTAATGTTGGTTTTTTTTCCCTTGTGGAGGAATAGATTAGAGAGACGAAACCTTTATTATATCTAAAGTTTTTTTCCTCCATACATAATCCTATGCTTACACAATTTTAATGAATAATGACATTATATTCATAGCTGGAGTGGCCAACTCATGATATTTTATTTGAATGCCATTATGTAGATTCCTAACTAGTGCATATTATCCTAAATATTACATAACATCTTGTGGGATTCTTGGGTGATTTTTGATCTAGGCTAAGGCCTCCATCCACCATGTATTAAACCACCCAAATTTTTGATATTAATACCCTATTTTAGTCCATGTGATTTTTTCAAGGGTAGTGGTAGGCCAAAAATATGTAATAACATTGATTGGTCCTAGTAGAGATTTTCACTACATAAAGCATAATAGTAAGACCAAAAACTAATATTGAAATGTTTATAAACCACCTAAAATTACTTCTCAATATTGGTGGTGAGCTATGATACTTAAAAAAAATAGATAATTGAATTCCTCCTAAATACATATTGTGTAATACATAATGTCAATTACCCCCTTCATTCCCTATTTGGTGTGTTTAGTAGTCTACCAAAACCTTTTTTATGATGCATTTAACCAGAATGTGTACTAAAACATCTTATATTTAATCAATCAATATTAATCTACCCATTATTATCATATAATTATCTTGAATGTATGAATGAATCAATGATGTGGTATATTTGTATGGAAGGAGGGATTTCCCATGATTATGAAAGCTTGTGGCTCTTACCATAGCTTGAGCATCGATCCAGATTGTAATATCTTAGGATAACTAGATATCCCCTTGATTATATAAAATTAAAAAAGTGATAATGACCTCATTAATTTTCTTTAATGTAGGTAGCTTGATCAACCTCTCTATGTTTTAACTTCACATCAAATGTGGGATAACTAATGATTTAGCTTGTGTAGCTTCTTGTGGTCTTCGATAAATAGGGTGGATTTTGCTTGATCGACAAAGTCAAAAGTATCTGGGTCATTAGATTTAGTCTACCTTAAAGCCAATACAATATCTATCTCCTCTTTCTATACATTTTTCAAAGGGATCACTAATTAGGATTGATCCATAGTTGTTGATGTAGTTTGGGATGAACACTTGATTAGATGTTTCAAAATATGGTATGTGTAGTGATGTTTTTTGAAGGTGGATCATAAAATTTACTTTTTAACTAGAGTGTGTAATGTTTGAGTGTTGTTTATATCCTTATATTTATATTTTTTTGTCATCCAAATACATGTATCTAACTATTATAAATATAATTAACTGGGTGTGAATGAGTTGTGATAAACAATTAATATGACTTGATACTTTCTTGCTATGATTATGATCCTTTCTATATCAAGACCCTTTATTTATCCATTAGTGGTCACTTGATGTGACATGATATCCTTCCATATTCCTTTTTTATTTTATGAATCTAACTCTCCATTTTCCACTCAATCTACCTTGAGATAGATGAAATGTCTTAAAACACTATGTATTTAATGGTATTGAATGACCATTATTTATCATTTCATTATACCTAACTTGTCATCATTTCCTTCTTAAAATTATTTCTCTATCTTTGGTAGTTTGTTCTAGTTGTTTGTCCTTATTATAGTATAGAAGTCAATTATATGTTATGACTATAACTACTTCTTGTTGGTTATGATGCGATAAAATGCCAAAATCACACTACACAAACATACTTACCTAACATAGAAAATCACACAAAAAAAAACATTAAATAAAAGCCTAACTACATGGTGCCACTTAGCACCCACTCATATTATCAACAAAATTTTAGAGATTAAAGGTGGTATGTCTTAAGCCTACATCCATTTATGCCTCTCTGAATTATGGTTATCTAAAAATATTTTAACATAATAATACCCTATTATGAATATTTATGTATAATGTAGGGTCCTTTCCATATAATGCATTATTTTCCTAGGAATGCTTTAAAACTACTATCATATAGAAATACCACTTCCTAAATTCTATAGATTGCATGTTGTGATTTCCATGAATTTTAACTTAAATTATTTATTATTGTGTCTATAATTCACGTTGTTATCTTTCCTCTATCTTAATTAATTCCAAAAAAAAATTCTTTAGAGAGTCATGGTTACACAAATTCATAATCATTGAAATGTGAAAGTAAACTATGTACTCCATAGGAATTACTACTTTAGGACCATAAACATGATGAAAGATAATGAAACTAGTTGTGCACTTGTAATTTGTTCTATATGACCAAATAACTATAGGAATTTAATCCTAAAATTCATCCCTTTATACATTATAACTACCTATTATAAATTTCCCCAATACCTTGTTTGATGCTTTAACCTACTCATTTGATTAAAGATGATAAGGCATGTTGTTATAGTGAAATATCATAAAATATATAGTGAGAGTCCTAATAGTGTTATTGAGTAAATGTGTCACTATATTTTTGATAAGATTAATAATACATCTAAACCTTTTGATGATATTTTCATATAATAACTTGGCATCATCATTCACACTAAACATTAGGATCGTAGTTAATTCCACCCATTTGGTGAAATAATTATTTATATTAATTATATATCATGCATGAATTCAATTTATAGGAGGAGATATAGGCCCAATAAATTTGATTCCCCATTGTTCAAATAGTCAATTTTCAAGCATTGGTACCAACATCATCTCATTAAGTTCATTTGGATTTCTCATTCGTTGGCATACATCATAGTTCTTGATTACTCTATGCACATCTTAAATTAATGTAGGAAACCAAAGACCACTTTCTAATATTTTACATACAATGTTTTAAATTTAAAAGTGATCTCTTATAATTCCTTGATGAGCTTCCTAAAGAATTTGTGGTCGTTCATGCTCTAGTGCTACTATGCACAACACATCATCTCTACCTATTTTGTATAAAAATCCATTGATGAGACTATATAGCATAGCTCAAGGGACCATTTGATTTTTATCTATTTACAAATATTACATAGGTAAATTTCCTTTCTCTAATAAATTATCAATATCCTCCATATTATATAGAATTATAATAACTCTAAATAAGTGTGCATCTAAGGATCCATCTTCTAGTTCTTATAGATCCTCCCCATTGTATAACCTATTCAAATGATCGAGACAAAAAAATTATTGGCCTATCTTGACATTAATGTGATATTTAAATTACTAAACTATCATAAGACACATATATTTGTGTCCTCAGAACATTGGTTTGTTAACTAGGTATTGAAATACTTGGTGATCCATAAAGAACTCAAATGGTGTAGCCAACAAGTAATGTTGAAACACCATAGCTAATGCCTCTCTATTAATATTTATATAGTTATTTTATACCACCTCTACCTACTATAAAAATATATGGGATGATATAAACCACCTATACCTAGCTATGTTAAAACAACTTTTATAACACTACTTGAAGCATCCTCATGTATGTGGAATGGCTTCTTCTAGTTAGGAAAAACTATAATTGGTGTTGTTAATAGCCTTTGTTTTATCTGAATGAATGCCACTTGAAATTATAATTTATTTTCAATCCATGTATATTTTTTCAATATTTTCTCCATTAGTTTCAATATGGATATGTATCCTTTGATAAGTTTTATGTAGTACCCATATGACTAAGAAATGTGTGCACTTATATAAAGATGGTTGTAGTTCAAATCCATGCTATTAAAAAAAAATATTTGATCAACAAAAATACCATATTTACATAATAAATGGACTAGTAAAACATTAAAAGGTGTAAATAATAAAGACTTCTTTAAATTTAAAGTAATGCATAATGTGTGACACTGTTATAACAATAATCACAATTTTAACAAATGTTGTTTAAACAGAGAGAAAATAGCTTGGTCATACAAATAGAAATAAATAAAGTAATAAATGAATTCTTTAAATTCATTTAATAAATATCCCTAAAAAATATTATGGGTTAATTATTTAATCCAAAAGGCATTACCTTATATGTGAATGATCCCCATTCATTAGCAAAGGTAATGTTATCTTGGTACTCCTTTGTGATGGGAATAAGATGGTACCCAATGAAGCCATATATGAATGAATACACTTCATTCCCTATGACAGACTCAAGGAATTCATTTGTTAATGTTTTCAGTAATGGGTCATTTATTCATGCATCATTAAGTGCATGGTAGTCCCCACACACCTGAATCTCACCCCTTTTTTCTTTGGATACATAATTATTGGACTCATCCATTTTATTTTTCAACTTGATAATTGATTCTAATTTCTTACATTCAATCTAGTTAATCATTTATTTTTCTTTTAATATTGGGGTTGAGCGTAGAGCAATGATTTTGAATATGTCATGTGTACTTTTGACACTTAAATTTGCACCCCTAAGGAGATGACTAATTTTCATCATCCAATTTGCACCATGGTTCTCTTTCCATGGGTTATAATATTGAGAAATTAATCTCTATATGGGGCTAGCTCCCCTTGCTGCACTCTTTGAAGCTTTCTCTATAACATAATAAATTGAAGATGAAAAAGGATTAAAAATGATAAATAACACAATAAAAGTGTGATGAACTAATATATAATGTCCTCTCACTTGAATGAAACCACTACTTAAATACAAATAAGGATGTTTCATACATAAGAGTCATAACTTAGGATCCATTGCTACATCAATGTTTCATATGCTAGATTCAAGAAAGGTATGTGATTATTAGAAAGGGGATGAATGATTCCAAAGAGGGATAAAATCATGAACCACTTTTAGGATATCTCTACACTTAATCAATAATACTATAAATTAACTACAATAATATCCTTTCTACAAATTGGTAGACCATCAAGAGTATAAGCTAGAAAAGATAATCTTTCACTAGACTTGACCAACAATGATTCAAGTCATTACTCAATATTACAACATATGAGTGAAAATAACACTTTTATATTTATTTAAGAGTTATTAAATTTTAAATTTGGCCATATTTTCTCCATAAACCAATGGAGGATACCTAAATGAGCTAAGATAATGCATATTTATAGCTTTGAGAATAGGAATAAGAAAATGAAGTCCAAGGGTCACTTGGACATGTGTCACCTTGACATAATCATTTAAATTTACATGTTAAATAGATATGGGGTGATATATTCCATATCATATAGGTCTACTTATCCAAAACAAGTCATAAGAATGGTGAAAAGTGGCACAAAACCTATAATTTAGGCATAAGAAACTGCCTTCATGATTCACCTTCAAAAACTATATTTTATCTACATATGGTTAGGTATGATGGTTGGTATAAGTTATAGGGGTTATAAAAAATTTCTCACATGTATTTTATTCATCCCTGATCATCCTTATTCTTGTGGATATGTAAAATCATCTCTGGTAGTTTCAAAATGGCTCTTTTCCATGCACCTTATACACTTGGCATTCAAAAGCTCCAAATTTTCCAAAATAATCCATGAAAAATAGGTAATTACACTTTAAAAATTTTCCCATATCATTATTTTAATTAAAAAAACCTTTAAAAGGCTTCCCTAATTACTTTTCACCAATTTTCACAAGTGTTTACTAGTTAGCTCAGTAGACTAGCTGAAAATGAGAGCATAGTTAGAGAAATGATAGGTTTATCCATGATATTAAATGAATTTTTTTAGTTATATAAAGCATAAATATTCCTTCCAAAGTTTTTTTCATCTCCTAACTCCTCTTGTAGCTTGCACACCACTCAAAATTGTCAAAACAAGCCCTATTTTCCCTTGATCCATACAATTCCATATAGAAAAAACACATGTGTGGGATAATATGAGAGATATATGTATATTAAAATTGTTTTAATGTCAATTTCCTTTAATTTAGATGCTATAATGGCAAGCTTTCTCTAGTTGGGTCCTTGTGAGGGTTTTACAAGGGTTTTGAGTGGCCTGAACTCTTAACCTTTTTTCATAAAGGTTAGACATTAAAAACCTTTAAAAATGACGCTAAGGGTTATTTAAGGACCTTACCAAACATATTAAAATGTATCAGGGTCCTATGAAAAATATGATGGGAGGTATGAGTGTCCAAAGTTGACCTTTGAGTCATTTATATGCTTCTTGTGAGGGTTTGAGCACTCTTAAGGCCAAAAATGGCTTCTTATGGAGTTATTTTTACAAAAAAATATTTTAAAATATATGTATATACTCTATAAAAACTATCCAACACCTTTAATGGATCACTAAAGGCCAAAAAGAGAAATGACCCTTTGTTTGAAACAAGGCCTACACTTTGCCAATGAGCTAGTTTGCTTTTTTGAGCTACACGACCCTCTATTTGCACTTAATATGACTTAAAAATAGATTTAACACATAATTATCACTATTTTATAAGTAATTAAATGCATTATAATTTTTTTATAAGCCTAAGACTTGGAATGATTTTTTCTTGAGGGCTAGATTTTCATGTTTCCTTGTCAGGCCTACCTACAGACCTCTTTATTTTGACCACCCTATTTTCACTAAAACCATATAAGAATGTTTTTAATGTTATTTAATGTGTCTCACAACTATTTAAACCTCATTTACTGATAATAATTAGTACAATCCCTCCATTCTTCACTTTTCCCAAAAACTGCCATTCTTGTGCATGAAAGGACTGACCTACCTCTGAGACAAAATAGATGGTACTAAGACTAATTGGATGATAAAATTTTTTGAGATCAAAAATTTCCTTATTATAAATTTTACTGAATTTTTTTGTCATATTCCATGCCTAAGTGGTCCAACCATCTTAGTTTCCTCAAAAAAGTGGTCAAAACCACTATTTTTTGTATGTTTTTATTTAAATTTGCCCATAGCTGCTACCTCCATGAAATTTCCATTATAAAATGATACTATAACATGTTTTTAATATTAATTTAAATATAATGTATATTTTGGTATTATCTTAAACCTTTTTTTATTGCAAACCCTTTGTTTTCCCTTTGTTCTAAGGTCTCCAAGCTTGCTTGTACGGACTGAGTCAAATCTTATATGGGTAAAAAGGCCATTAGGAATGTTTTTAGTCTTATAAGCATGAAAAATACTTAATTTGATTCTATGGAGTCATGTTATACTATTTATAACCTTTATATCCTTGTCTCCATGCTTGGTGTTAGGCTAATTCTTTACCCTTTCAATCTTGCCACTGCTAGTAGGACTGAGACGACCTTCATTTGAGCACATTAGGCTTGGGAGGGTCCTTGAAATGAAATTTAATTTTTTTTTTTAATCCATTTTATATAATTAAAACTTTCAAATATCTTTTTATAGTTTTTCAAGCTCCTTATTTGCTCCCATGGGTTGACTATGTTTTACCTTTTTACATGACTGTAGGTGCACAATTTGCTTTGCCTGTAGGTTTCCAAGGTGTTTTTATAGCTTCAAAAGTAAATAAAAATATTTATTTGTCTATTTATCATAATTTTTAATCATTTCACCTCATTTTAATTCTCCACTTGAGCTCAAAAACTATGCTAATCCAAACTAAGTTTCACCCTTAATACCTCTGATTGTGTATGCATGCTCACAGGCCTATAGGTACATTTTGATAGGTATCTAGCCTCAACATGTATGTAATTCATTATTTTTCCTCTTATCACTACATTATAATCATTATATATACTTATATATTCCAATTAACCTCTAATTACCTCATTTTACCCATGACTGAGACTAACCTCCATTCTAGGTTGTAGGTGCATGTTCACGTGCCTATAGATTATTTTGTAGCATTTGGATCATGTTTCACCTTGTCTAGGGATTTTTAATCATGTATATAGTATTTTAGGATTATTATTTAGAATATTTCCTCATTATGAGTCCTTAACACAAACTCTCTATGCCAATTATTGAAATATTACATTCACAGCCTACTCTACCCTATGTACAGACATGGGATAGGCCTAGAAGGCCCTTTGACATAGTCATATTTTATCTCATGGAAATATTTATTATATTTTCTTTTTATATACCTTGGATTTTATTCCCATTACTATACATCTTTATAACTTCCTCATATGGTGCAAGTATCAACCTTCCCTTGGAAATCTTATAGATATTACTGCCTCTTTTTAGTGCTTTTTAGGCATTTTGGGAGGTCTCAAAACATATGTGACTCTTGTCATTTCAATATAAAATTTGAAATTATGGTATAAAATTTATGGGAATAAAAATTGGGCATAAGAAGACTCCTCAAAAACAAATATAGATTTACCTTATGAAAACCAAAAAGACCCCTAAGAGCTTTATTTGGTGTGTTTAGGGACTGAGGAACAAAACTTAGTCATCTATTTTATTTTACAATACCACTTCCTCTTTAGGTACGTGGTGAAATAATTATGGTCTCACATATGAAAAACTCCATATAACATTGATAAAATACCCTTATACCATCTCCATCTTCTATATTCCTCTGTTCCCTATTCATAGCTTCTTAAAGGTTGGATTGAGTTGGAATGGGTAGTAAGGAGAAACAATGAAGAAGTGCATATTTTTGACCTTGTGAGAAGGCTTATGTAATTATGCCATTTACATGACATACAAAGAGATATAAAATATCCAAATACCTCATTTTAGCATGGATAACTACCCAAAAACATTTTTTGGTGCACTCTTTTTGCGAAGAAGGCAGAATTCTGACCCAAAGTGGAAGATAAGCCTAGAGAAGGATTATTTGAATTATTGATGCATATCAAATCAAAATAATTATGGAGAAAATAAAATAACACATTATAAAACATGTGGACACCTTTGTAAAACATGAAATTATCAGACCAAAACAAGAAAATGAAGATGATTGTAAATAATGATCCCCTCCTAGTTGTAAATCCAAACAAGGTAGCTTGGAGTGTTAACATTGTTTCATGAAGGATAAATCACATAAATTTAAGTTATTATTATGTATGTGAAGAGGAAATATATAACTATCCCCTTATATAATCACTTCCTCCCATTCCACTTATATGATGTGTACCACATGCTTGAAGTTGCTTCTTTTTTGCTTGTCAAGACAAAAAGAGAGGAAAAGAAGAAAGACATGAAATTTTATGAATTTTTACTGCAATAAAAATGTTTAAATGGATTTTGGGAGATAAAGAGACACCTTACTAACATTTCCAATTGAAAATGAGATGATCTATTTTGTACAAGTACCATAAAGGCCCTCAAAAGAAGGGGAAATTGGTCCTTTTTAACTATAAATAATTATTAGATTTTCATAACCATATTCTAATATTTTATGAATTATCCCACATTTAATCCTATCTTGGTGAAAATTTATTCACTTTATTCATCTGTATAAGCCTTCCTTCTTAGCTCAAAGTGTGCCCACAAGGTAATTTTTTGTATATTGAACATGATAAAAGTAGTTAAATGAAATAAATATGTCTTAAATTATATTCAAAATAATTTTAGGATCAAACTAAAATAATTAATTCCTTTGACCATGTTTGACCATATTTGACAAAGTTTGACCATCATTGACTTAGCTAGTACAAAGGGCTAGACTTCAACTAATACTAGGCTAGGCATAAGTAGAACATTTAGATTAAAATGACACCCCTATAAGACATGGATACAATTCAAAAAAGTTTAAAAATTAATGGTTTGACTCAAATTTGACCAAATGTCAAATTTGGTCAACATGTACTCTTTTAATTCTATATGGATCTCTACAAATACAAATATACACCTTTCACTTCTAAGAATTTGGTTAGGAACACATATTTATAACAACTTAGCAGTTACAAGGCCTTTAAAAAGATTTTTCTCCCCCAATAGTCTCCCACAATCATAAGCTTAGGAGTCAAATCTATTCTAATATTCTCTTCAATGTTTTTCAGGGGCTCTTGTATACTTTTCTTGATCCACTAGGTATAACATCTTATAGAGTGTGTTTGTTTTCCTTATATAAGATGTTTATGTTGCAAAATATTTCTTATTCAAGTTGATTTATGATTTGAACTATTTTTGGTTCAATTTCCTATTGTAGTTCAGATAAACTTTCTAGGTCCAAATCTCCATCACTATTAATAGACTTTATTAATCCCTCTATTATTCTATTACATGTATTATGGAGAGCTTCTTCTTATTGACTATCCTTATAATTATGAAGTTCCAAATTCAAATCCTATGTATATTCTTTAGGATGATGATCCATCTGTAGTGGGTAAGTCTTTAGCTCATCCATGACATAGAAAGATTTTAATTTTCTATAATGAATTATGCACCACTATATTAACATCTTCAAACACAAAAGTCTTAATGAACTATTATTTCACTTTTGCCCAATTCTTGGTCTCTCTCCTACACTCTTGGTACATATACCAAGTTGTTGGTGGAGGTGATAATGTATGACTGGAAATGTGCACCCAATACCTTGGATCTACTCCTTATGCAATATATATCCACATAGTGATGAATGTGAAACTTGACCTTATTGAAAGAAATGAGATTATAACTTCACTATAATTTGTATCTATAATCTTGTATATAAAAATTTGCATGTTTCTTCATAATGAATTAAAAAAAAATTGTGTGCTACCCACCAAGTTGTAGCAGCCCCTTTTAGTGCATAGTTGAATGTATTATCTCTTTAATCCACCTATAACATATGGTATTAGAGCCTCAATATTAAATTATTAAGGTCCTTTATCATAAAGTATTGAGTTATCTAGCATTCATCATCAAACACCATGCACATATATTGTATCTCATGATATTTATGAGCCCAATTCAACATATGAGTGTTTAGGTCACCACTTATGGATGAAGTCATTTACTAAGGTAAACACCCTATACAGTAAGCTATGTGTAATACATCATATTTTTACCTATATTTTATTGGAAACCTACTTCAAATTTCATGGGAGATTTCACTAACAAATAAATACATTATTCTATTTTAACCTCCTTGATTGGATACTTTTTTATAATAGAATTATAAACTAGTTGCTCTTACTATTGTGTATTGTGTGGTTGTCCAAATTGACACTGTACATGTCACAAAGTAGTTTACCTTCTATTTTCACTAAAATTAAACCAAATATTATCCCCAAATCATAAGGATACTCTGGCTCTTTTGGGATGATATATAGATTTTGTTTAATTTGTTAAGGGTATAACTACTATCTTATCTACTTGATGTGCCTCTAGCTAATTTCACATAGCGTTAATGGTCATTTGGAAATCATAGACCCGTTTATTACCAATAAAGGTAGGATAATGGGTCCATGCTATCTTCATATCAATAACCTCAAAATATATGTGCAAAATAAGATAAGATACTTTAATCTCAACATCTTCTATCCTTCCAATGGGTTACACCCTTCCATAATTCACTAAACTAAGAGTAATAGACTATAGCTTAAGGTTGGTTAACCAATGGCTTCCCATGTTGATCATAGAATCATATTGATTGTGTTACCAAAGTCAAACACTATATTCAAAATCTCATATTAGGCTAACTTAATATCCATATGAAAATCAACATCCCAAGGTTTCTTAGCCTTAGCATAACATACTAATTTTTTAATGTTGTTGATCTCACTATTCACACTCTAGAATATTATGGAGATTATAGATGTTCTATAAAATATATTCATTGTGAATGGTGCTAAGTAACTTCATAAATTATATAAAGGAAATCACAACACCTTAATGTATCATAATTATTATAATATGTCTTTACATTTGAGCGTTAATAGTTGCATTATCAACTTCGAAAGTTAGTTATTGTTGGAATTCTTTTAGAACCTATGTATATTGGTACATAAAATTCTTTTCAATAGTAGGATCAGGTTATTTATCCTATTATGCTTTTATAATCCCTTCATATTGTGATAGTTTTAATGGCGGTAAGCCTTTTTCTTCTTTTTTTTCATGTGACTACTTGTATAAAGTCATTCTCCTTGGGTTGAACATTAATCATGTTTATGTTGTACATTGGCCTCTCCATCCTTTATTTGTTAAGAATTGGAAAATATTCTATTTGGTTTTGACCTTCAACTCTATAGCATATGTAGTATATTTGTTTCTATGAATTAGTAGCAATTCCTAAAATATTTTTTTTAATGTTTCACACAAACAACATTACATAGGTGGTTGCATTTGGAAATTTTCATTATTATAGCCTTCTTTATATCCCCTAATATATCTTCCCCTATATCCACCTCTAATTTATTAGCATCCCCAACCTTATTTATTTTATCCAACACACCCTCTTTTTTGGCTTTGTTTTACACCACACCCCCATATTGTGCTAAGGTGAACTCAGATCCCAATTAGATGATTATTCTTAAAGGTTTGTATTGGTCCAAGATTACTAATATTGACTAGAATATTGGTAATATGGAGATGACGTACTATTCCAACTTTCCATATCCTGTGATTATACTGGGGTGATAAAGGAATACATTTGGAACTACCTTGAGTCTCACCTTTCATTTACACTTATGGTCTTGGAATCACATGCTTCATAGTTCATATTTATTGTGTTTCCATAGTAAAGACATTCTTAGTAATATCTTCCTTCAAATCTTGTAATGCTTGAAAATTATTTTCATCATGGTTAGTGGACTCAAAAAAAACTCAAAACAAACCTTATGATTTTTGTATTAGTGATATAAAACACGGTACTTGGAAGTCACACGCCCTACTACCATGCATATCTCACAAAACTTATTAAGCTTAGGATAATCATTTTTATGATGTCCTTCTTGTTTGATGTATATGCACCATAAGTATCTCACTTGTTTTTCTCATGAATGTATCTATCTTGGCCTCAACCTTGGAACCAACTAAGTGAGCATCCCCATAATATTTTATTTTCTCTACTTACAAATTAGCAAATCAGACATTATTTTTACTTGGGTATTAGGCCTATGCATTGTCAAATGTAATTCTTGGGCACCATACTTCTATGAACCAAAAACCCTTATCCTTATATTTTATTAAAAAATTAATATTGTTCATGACATCATAAAATACTTTATCATATTCTAAAACTAATTTGTGGAACTTATTTTGAATCTCCTTTAGGTCTTGAATAGTTTGGCTTGTACATTTATTTGCCTTAAATTTTTTTACTAACAGATATTTGACTTACATAAATTTGAGGAAATTTACATTTCTTGTACAAATGAACTCTAATTCTCATCTTAATAAATTCTCTATGATTTCTCACCTCTTGACATCATCAAAGGTTACCCTTTTTACATTTTATTTCATATTTCAAGATACTAGATATTGATTGAGATTCATAGAACCATCATATTTCATTATAAAAAAATGTATTTGCATTGAACACTATAGTTTTTTAACTTATAATTGTTACCCTAGTTTTATGAATACTATTAACTATTTTTGAATGTAGCTACACACTAGTTATTGTGATTTTATGTGACTATATATTTTTTAATATGACTCTAACTTTCTACATTCTAATCTTTTTGGGTGTCTTAAAAAATAATTCCATTTATATTTTCTTACTCTTTAATGAATTTTTTTATCTTTGAACTTATCTTTCCAAACTTGTCCATAAAGGAATCAAACCAATCTGTATCCTCTTTTTCTCCCACATTTCTTCTTTCTAATAATAAATTGTGATAGGGGAATGTGTAATCTTAAAATGAATGACTTCTAGTTTGAATTTATTATAAGTTTGAACATGAACCTATCATAGTTATGAATTTAAATCTAAATTCATACCAAGAACTTTCCTTTCTAGGTGTAGATTAAAACCCTTTCATTAATTATCATCTTCCTTTACCATATAACTATTTTGATACTAGCTTACCTTCTTCATCCTATTGCACTATGTCCATATCTGTATCATTTACATTTTATTTTTTCTATTCATAGGGCCATTATACATACTATGTGCATATTTTTATTCCAACTATTCCAAATAATCTCTTTACATCTTTCCATCTCTATTATAATCTACCCTATCTCTACTCCTATTCAAAATTAATTCTATATCTCTTACTTTATTCCACTATCTCGAATGTCATAAATACCTTTCTAGTCGTAGAATTTTCTTCTCACTATGTATTTTCATCTACCATTTTTTGGGATCAATTTCAAATTTATTTTACTTAGCTTCACATCATTAACTTCATCTTGCATGCACCCCCATGGTTCCTGAAGTGACTACTCCATGTTGGCTAAAGTAGGCATCATGGCCTCTTCTACAAACATCATCTTAATTAAATTAGGTAGCTATTGAAAAAATCACCCCTTATTCCTTTGAAAATTTGTCTTATGTAGATTCATAAGCTGTGTATCCTTTTATTGTGAATCTATAATATAACCATTAATCATATTCCTTGTCTAATAGTCTATTACTCGGGTCCATTTTGTATCTAAGTTGTGTAGACTATATAACTTATCTTCTATCCAAAATATAATCTCTTTCCTCTTTGGATTTAAATAATAATATTCCAACCTAAAGAGCCACATAGATAACAATATAAGAAACTCAAACCAAAATATTTCATATATTTCCCAATAGATATTCTCTTGGATAATATCCTTCATAGTTACTCTAACTCCTTGATTCTTATTCTAAAAAATTATGGATTATCTCATTCATCCATATCTCTATATCCATTTGTCCTATCAACCTTCTTAGCATATTTTATCCAAATGGGTCCACACATAATGTACCATTATTAGTACAGGTTTGTGGAGGAATTTAGAACATGCTAATTATAGGGATACCTTATGCAATAAAAGAACAAAGATAAACATGGAATATAATTCATAATTCTAGATTGTTGCTTGAAAACACAAATGTTCTTATGAAAGGAATAATCAATAAAACAACAAATATAGAACAATCTAGCATATGAAAAATGAATAGCATAAGTTAAAGTAAAATAAAGTAATCATTTCACATAGTAAAATGATAAAAGATACTTAGAAGAACCATATAAAGACTATTTTATTAATCTCTATCACACATCAGAACTAAATTCCATTACATCTGAGTGTTATATATAATATTTCAAAGTGTTGTCTCTTTCCATTCCAACCTTTTAATATACTCAAAAGGAAATACTATTCACATTCTTCTACCATTTATTAATATTATAAGTCCAAATACATCCAAACTATTATAAAATAAATAAATAATCATATACTTTATATACATGTCCACCCAATTATACTTTGTGTTTTTATGACTATAATCCATACCTAATACCAAGACACTTATGAGATTAAGTGTTATTAGGGAACTTTGGGACTATAATGTAATTTGATCATCTATTGGCAAAATTATATGTATTTGGATGCATGATATAACCTTCTTTAAATGAGTTTCTAAGAGATGTAATGCTACCACCAGGGATCCAATACTTAGTCTAACAAAGAGGTTTCATCCTTCACCAAGTTTAACTAATTCTAATTTTAAATGTAATTGGTCTTTACTTCACCAATTTATATGTAAAGGGGATGGATGTTTTCATATATTAAAAAAATGAGAGTAAGGTAGGGTAAAAAGGGATGTTACTAAGCTTAGGAAGATGTTAAAGCTTCAAGAATTGAGATATATGCCCAACCACAATTATACCACTATGTGTCAAGTTTCATAAAGGGATAAAACTCATCATCATAGATGGAAAGTTCCTTAGTAAAATGAAATGGAATTTTTAATTTTTTAATTATTCACTAAATATAAACACATAAAATATCTTATAGTAGATTACACATAGAATCTTGAGATAAAATATATAACTTCAAGTACACAGGTTAACAAGGGTTAAAAAGAGGACAAGAAGAATTCATCAATGTATTAGAATAGTGAATCAAATTATAAGTACTAAATTCATTATCTATAAAAAATTCATTATCAATTATTTTAACATAATCATTCATTTAAAAGCCAAAAAATAGTGGACCACATTCATATACAAACAAACTAGTTGATTGAAAGGAGAAAATTAGCATTCCTTTCATTAGAGTTTATTTACATAAAATTCCAACCATTAAAAAAAAATATAAAATATATAAAGGATGAAGCTCACCTCTTTGTATCATGAGAGTATCATCCCTAGCCATGATAACCACCCAACGTTGTTATAACTTTAATAATTAAAAAAAACTCCCCACTCCCCAAAAGATGCTTAAGTCCCACTCGTGTGATATTATATGGAGATATAGAATAACTAGCTCAAATTATTTAGGCTTTACCTCCTTGGTTTCTAGTACAACTACTACCAAATCAAATTCCCTATCTATCTCAGCCAAGTTTGTAGGAGGCTCTTTGAATATCTCCTTAGATTGGTCTAATAGTATTTAGTTCACTTAGAGTGGGGCCTCAAGGGATACTTTAACCTATAACACATGGTTGATACTCACCATGTATTAGATTAAGAGTTTGAAAATTTCCTTGGCTCTAGCCTTATTGGAATTTCCACATTTCTTCTCATAACATGGTCAAAATGAACCCAATTATCTTTTGTCTAGTAAGGTGCCTTCGATATGGAATAACATTATGATGTTAACTTCCTTGAAGTAAGTCATCATATGTTCCTTAACATATTCCTTAGTTTATATGACTATCTATGACATGACCAACCACTCTTCAATTAAGGATCTCATGTTCTAAACATAGGTTTGATGTAGGTTTAGGTCTACAAGAGGCATTTATTTGAGCTTTGGAAACATGTCTTTATTGATAACCATAATGATCATTTTGAATTTTTTTTCCATGAAAGTGATCCTCTCTAGGTATTCATGTGCTTATTGGAGGTGTTATTTACATGTGGTAAGTATTTCGATTACTTATCCAAGAGTTATGAAGATTTACACAAGGGCCTCTTTGACTTGGTTAATTAATTTTATAGGAAAATTTCTCTTCACCCATGCTTTGATTAACCAGATCTTATCCTTAATGTCCTCCATTATATTACAATAAATTTCATGAGTGTTTTAGAATATAGAGATTGAATCCTCAACCACCTTTAGTTATCAACTATATGTCCTCACTTTGGTGAGGGAGAAGAGGTCATATTTATTTTCTCATATGACTATTTATTGGTGCAAAACTGACCTTGGACTGCAAAACAAGGCTATAGACAAAATATTTTCTCTTTAGCACCTCAACACCATTCAGATTTCCAATTAAAAATTAACACTGGGATGACACATTCTTGGTTAGTCTAATTTGTAAACCCTGATAGGTCATTTAAAACATCCAAGGAGGCGGCAATATTCATGGTAATTGTCATGATCAGCAAGACCTTGTCTTGTTTGCAATATTTCTTTAATTTCAGTCATTAAGTGTGTAAGAAACTGAGATCATTCTATATCATTTAAAAATAAAGACCTTCGGAGAGAAGCACGATGCACAAAACATTCAAGAACCTCACATTCTCAGGATGAACCTCAACAGACTGTGTTATAACCAACATAAACTTGTTTATCATTCAAAAGCATCCCACTCAATTATCCATTGCATTCTGTGCTAATTCCTCCTGCTTGTCATTCCTACGTAAGGCACAGATACCTGAGTTCTCCTTTTTACAAGATTTGGTTCTCATAATGGATTAGTAGCTCATTTTATAGTCGTAATACAGCAAGTTCTCAATAGTCTACACTGGGATTTTGGTCAAGTCTATAATCACCAACTGGCAGAAAACTTAAGATAATTTACAACAATTAATAATTCAATATAGAACATACCAATTTCCATTCATGTTTGCATGTGCACGATTCACCACTACCCGTAGATGTCCTTCTTCATCTATCCCGAATTTGTCTCTAGATTGCCTCAAAACCTTGGCAACATATTTTTTTTCCATCTCTATTGACTCTTTTGGAGGAACCAGGCTGAGAGCTCGCTCAAACAATGCACGAATATTTTTATCATCATTCAAGTGGTAATGACTTTAAATTGTTTGTGTGCAGATCCTTACTTGTCTTCAGGGCCATACTATCAAGTAATATATCTCACCTTGCAACGGGTCTGTGCGTGGAATCCCGCAAAGGAAACACCATTGCTCTAGGTTCGTGCCACAATCAGATGGAACTACGATGCCAGCGTGGAAGGACCTATTGGCCTTACGGACACTTCATCCTGTATTGCCACTCAAAGAGATGGGATGGCTACAATTTTGATAGAAGAATGCTCTGCGCCTAACAATACTCTGTGGAGTACTGTCTCTCGTGCACCACTATAGCTCGCCACAAGAGATGAATCCCACGGTCTTCAACAAATTACAAATATGCGTTTATATGCACGTCCAGACAGGACATATATATGCGGGCATGTACTGCCTGTCTAATTTTGCCTTGCCAGGGGTATTTGACTCGGCAGCTAATACAGAGGAATGACTTCGATCCTATAGCAAAGGCAGCTGCTGCTAGCTCTTTGATGTCTAAAATGCTCAATTCCAATGCTCAGCTCCCATAACCTGGCCTGGAGTGCAATGCATCTTTCATCGGATGCTAAGCCTGAGATACATTTTTGCCGAACTGCATTCTTGTCAACATGTCTACGCTTCTTCCATTCGGCATCTCATTCAACAACAAACTTTTTCTTGCTTGGATTTGTCTTTTCTCCTTTTCTCCCTCCTTCCTGGAGTTCCTCCTTCTCCTTCTTCTACGCACTTCTTTTTCCTGCCTATATCAGAATAGTATATATTTTGTTTTGAATGAATCTTTTCCCTAACCTCTACGCCAAACTTGGCTTAAGGGAACAAAATACAGTTTTTTTTCAATTACAACAAAATGCCCAGGTTGAAATATTTTCAACCATTCCTTGATTTCCTCAACAGCCAACAATAATTTACCTTTTTACTTTTTACTAATTACAATTTCTCCTTAATTATCAACATTTGGAGGGAAACTACAATAATTTGAAATTTGAATTTAATCATAAACATGTCTTCCCAGGATGTCTGTAGATGCTCCCGCATCATACTCTCCCTCTAGGAACAATTTGAACCTTGGTTCAAATGAACTGCTGCCTCCATGCTTTAGTCTTTACTATATGCCTGGATCCCACGGTCTTCTTGTCAATGATAATGCTTGAATTTGTATTTACTGGTCTTTGCCTTTCATCTTGCTGTTCTTCCTCTTTTGATATGTTCTTCTTCTCATCTCCTTCTCAGCTGCCATCTCCCACTTCCATGCTTCTTCATCTTCATACATGTCTTCTTGATCTTCTTGTTGTTCTTCTTGGTTCATGAGCTTCTCTAATGGCTCATGTATGTCATTCACTTCAACAACCTTCATACCTGCATACAAAACATCCAAAGCCACCTTAGAATAAAAATCTTTAGGCCATGAAGCCTCTTGGCTGTCTTCACATGCTTGCTCTTTGACCAAAACTGCCTTTGCCTCTTTGCTCTGCTCTTGTCTTGTTTCACTCTTCCCAATGGTGTCTTCACCATGGCTTGTACCTTCTTTTATCTCTCTTGAGTGACCAAACAGCTGCTCCAACATCTTCAACTCTTCCTTTAGTAAGATATCATCTATCTCACCATTCTCTTCATCAAACTTGGGCTGATCACTCACAAGGCTTACTTGCCCCTTACCTCTTATCTCTTCTTTTCTTAGCTTGTCTTCACATAAATCAACTTCTTCATCAATATACTCATCAAATACAATCGAAACACCCTTACCTTGTCTCTCCTTGCTTTCTTCAATCTTTTCTTGAAGCCATCTTGTTTGCTTTGCTGCATACTCTCCCCTTTCCTCATCATCCATCCATTTAGAACTCTCTCCTTGCTGCATATTAGTCTTCATAGCTACTTTCCATTCCTCATTTTCCATAAACATATCATTAAATGCTTCAAACAACTCATTATCCCATTCATTGTAAGCAATTGACTTACCTTTTATATTTGTATCGTCATGCTCCACCTCATTATTCTGTGAGAAGTTTTCTTTCTCACCTTTAGCCATCCATACCTTCTTCATAGCTTTAGGATGACACTTGTTCAATTTACCAACCAATTTCTGCTCCTTGACATCTTCATGTTGTCTTGCTTGATAGCTAGTCTTGCTCACTTTGCATTCTACCTCTTTCTTCATGCTTTGTATTTGCTTCTTGCTTGAGTCATCATCTTGATTGAACTTTGTGTCTTTCGCTACATTTTCTGATCCCTTAAGCCATTTTGGTACCACATAGCCATGGTCTATTGCTGGATTTGAAGGCTTGTTATTAATCTTCTTCATCTCCATCTGTACAGCAGTAGTCTTACTCTTATATGCATTTGAAAAATCTGAATTTGAACTTATTTTTACCTCCTTAATGGGCTGCTCCATTAGTTCCTTGACTTGCATAGCTTCTTGATTATCAATCATTTCTTCTTCCTGGCATTCAATGGCATCATAGAATTCAGCTTCATCTTCTACTTCTCTTCTCTCATGCATTAACCAATGCACCTTATCAACAGCAACAAATTCTCTTCTCTTTCCTGTATATTCACTCATGCATTTGGTGTCTTTTCCTGTACCAATTTCTTTACTCTCCAAGGCCCTTCTCTTGACCTTCAATAGGCTGCTCATACCTGCATTTACCCATTTAAAAACAACATTAAATACAAAAACAAGAGACCATAATGTCTCCATGAGTATCCTCTTAATGGACACTCTCATCTTCTCACGTGCTCTTCCTGGCACTTCCTCTTTTCTCTCTTCTCCTCTCTTGTTCTCCTCAATGAGAACCTTCTTCTCAACTTCTTCTTCTTGCTGCCCACTTGGCAACCTTCTTATCTTCTTCAAGCCTCTATGGGTTTCTCTCTTCATGGCAATCTTATTTTGCCTTCTTCTCCTCTTCACTAGGAGATCTATAGGCCACTTCAACCTCTTCTTCATTGGCCATACCCATGTTTGTCTATTCAACTGCATCCAAGACTCATACTTATCTTTAACCTTAGCTAATTCTTTCTTCAAACTAGCAATTTCTTTATCAAGTACAAAATTGTCCATACCTTTGATGCTTGCTTTCCTTTTGCTGCCCTCATGTACCTTGCTACTCTGCAGTGCCTTCAACAACACTTCCATCTCTGAGATCTTCACCCAAGTCTTTTCCACCTTGGTCTCTTGATCCCTTTTCTCACCCAAGCCTTTTCCTTGATTGGTCTTTTGACAATCCACGTGATCTCACCTAGGCCTTTTGCATCCTAGTCTTTTGATCAATCCTGCAGCAACTCTTTAGACAACTCTTTAACAAACACAAATTACAAATCCAAGTTTACCTTGCTTTGGATCTTCCTCTTGAGAATTCACTATGTTATTCTTTTAGAGCTTCTTTAAGCTTCTCTTCTCAATTCTAAAAACTTCATCCTTTACCTCACCTAAGTCTATTTCACCTTAGTCCTTTGGCAAACAATCCAACCTTCCTCTTGGATCTGCTTCTCTAAGCCTTCCTTGGCTTCTTCTCTTCTTAAGCCTCAATGGCTTGGCTGCCTTTTGCTTCACCTGTTGCTTTTTTTGAAACAAAATAAACTCAAATCAAATAACATAGACTTCTCATACCTTTCCTTCAGCAGAGTTTTCTAGTGCTGTCCCCTGTTGATCTCTTTGCCAAATCCTTCACAACTGCAACATCATTCACAAATGCAACTATACCAAATTCTGTAGCAACTTATGATCCATTTCTAAGTCCCCAAGAGCTTCAGGCTCTGATACCAAAAATGGTGCAAAACTGACCTTGGACTGCAAAACAAGGCTATAGACAAAATATTTTCTCTTTAGCACCTCAACACCATTCAGATTTCCAATTAAAAATTAACACTGGGATGACACATTCTTGGTTAGTCTAATTTGTAAACCCTAATAGGTCATTTAAAACATCCAAGGAGGCGGCAATATTCATGGTAATTGTCATGATCAGCAAGACCTTGTCTTGTTTGCAATATTTCTTTAATTTCAGTCATTAAGTGTGTAAGAAACTGAGATCATTCTATATCATTTAAAAATAAAGACCTTCGGAGAGAAGCACGATGCACAAAACATTCAAGAACCTCACATTCTCAGGATGAACCTCAACAGACTGTGCTATAACCAACATAAACTTGTTTATCATTCAAAAGCATCCCACTCAATTATCCATTGCATTCTGTGCTAATTCCTCCTGCTTGTCATTCCTACGTAAGGCACAGATACCTGAGTTCTCCTTTTTACAAGATTTGGTTCTCATAATGGATTAGTATCTCATTTTATAGTCGTAATACAGCAAGTTCTCAATAGTCTACACTGGGATTTTGGTCAAGTCTATAATCACCAACTGGCAGAAAACTTAAGATAATTTACAACAATTAATAATTCAATACAGAACATACCAATTTCCATTCATGTTTGCATGTGCACGATTCACCACTACCCGCAGATGTCCTTCTTCATCTATCCCGAATTTGTCTCTAGATTGCCTCAAAACCTTGGCAACATATTTTTTTCCATCTCTATTGACTCTTTTGGAGGAACTAGGCTGAGAGCTCGCTCAAACAATGCACGAATATTTTTATCATCATTCAAGTGGTAATGACTTTAAATTGTTTGTGTGCAGATCCTTACTTGTCTTCAGGGCCATACTATCAAGTAATATATCTCACCTTGCAACGGGTCTGTGCGTGGAATCCTGCAAAGGAAACACCATTGCTCTAGGTTCGTGCCACAATCAGATGGAACTACGATGCCAGCGTGGAAGGACCTATTGGCCTTACGGACACTTCATCCTGTATTGCCACTCAAAGAGATGGGATGGCTACAATTTTGATAGAAGAATGCTTTGTGCCTAACAATACTCTATGGAGTACTGTCTCTCATGCACCACTATAGCTCGCCATAAGAGATGAATCCCATGGTCTTCAACAGATTACAAATATGCGTTTATATGCACGTCCAGATAGGACATATATATGCGTGCATGTACTGCCTGTCTAATTTTGCCTTGCCAGGGGTATTTGACTCGGCAGCTAATACAGAGGAATGACTTTGATCCTATAGCAAAGGCAGCTGCTGCTAGCTCTTTGATGTCTAAACTGCTCAATTCCAATGCTCGGCTCCCATAACCTGGCCTGGAGTGTAATGGATCTTTCATTGGATGCTAAGCCTGAGATACATTTTTGCTGAACTGCATTCTTGTCAACATGCCTACGCTTCTTCCATTCGGCATCTCATTCAACAACAAACTTTTTCTTGCTTGGATTTGTCTTTTCTCCTTTTCTCCCTCCTTCCTGGAGATCCTCCTTCTCCTTCTTCTACGCACTTCTTTTTCCTGCCTATATCAGAATAGTATATATTTTGTTTTGAATGAATCTTTTCCCTAACCTCTACGCCAAACTTGGCTTAAGGGAACAAAATACAGTTTTTTTTCAATTACAACAAAATGCCTAGGTTGAAATATTTTCAACCATTCCTTGATTTCCTCAACAGCCAACAATAATTTACCTTTTTACTTTTTACTAATTACAATTTCTCCTTAATTATCAACATTTAGAGGGAAACTACAATAATTTGAAATTTGAATTTAATCATAAACATGTCTTCCCAGGATGTCTGTAGATGCTCCTGCATCATTTATCCCTCTTGAGTGAATCTCTACATAATAATCCTCCTCATGTTATTTAACTCGCATTACACATATGAATCATGTTGCATGATCATCTTGGTCCTTGTGATCCTATGGTAACTTCCAAGGTAAAAGAGGATAAAGGTGGGGTGGTAGAGATAAAGGTGGAAGGTGGAGGCATGGGATGATGATTATGGATTAAATGGAGGGAATAAATGAATATATCATCTTTTACATGGTTGAATCCATATGTACCAGGTGAATTTTGAAATTAGTGGAATGGGAAATAAGAGAGGCACAACATGGGTGAGCCTCATAGGGATAAAAAATCCATTATATGCCCCATTAAAATGTTGATGGATAGAGGTATTAGGGGAAATAATTTCCATGAATTCCTTTTATTGGACATACTTTAATATTGACTCAAGACTACTAATTTTGAATCATAATTCCTATTCTAACACTAGTCAATTCACTTGAGTTTCAAGAGGTGGTAGATCTTGAAAAGAGGTCCAAGGAGGTGAAATTATTGGAGGAGAATCATCAAAATTTTGGTGAGGAAAAAAATTTAGAGGAAATGGAATTAGGACCCCATGCATTATCCTCATTAAAATTTGAGGTGTATTCTCTTGAACATCTCCCCTAGCCTAAGTTGGTGAGGTGGAGTGGGGATACTCTAAGTAGATGGTTCAGGTTGGACCTAATTTCCTTAATTATTCACCTATAACCTATCTAACACCTCCTTTTAATCATCAAGGTTGACGTGGATCTCATCATTTGTGTGGGGAAAATGGTTGTAGTTAATGCTTAGGTGAGACTGGAAATTTATGAGGCAAAAAATTTGGAGGAAATGGAACTAGGACCCCATACATTATCCTCATTAAAATTTGAGGTGTATTCTCTTGAACATCTCCCCTAGCCTAAGTTAGTGAGGTGGAGTGGGGATACTCTAAGTAGATGGTTCAAGTTAGACCCAATTTTCTTAATTATTCACCTATAGCCTATCTAACACCTCCTTTTAATACTCAAGGTGGAGGTGGATCTCATCATTAGTGTGGGGCAAATAATTGTATTTAATGTTTAGGTGAGATTGGTAATTTGTCACATGGGCCATGATGATAGGTTCTCTGTCTTACGAAAGGTGTAATTATCCCTACCCACCACCATCTTCTATAATGGAGGAATATTATTATACACATGTTAGTGAATGATGGTGGGGAAGGTCAGGGAAGCCTTTTTCAATGGCAAGGAAGTGATCAAAAATACCTTCCACTAGTTGATAGGCTATTTCCTACTCAGCCAATCGATTTGGGACATAATTAGGCAAGAGGAAGGGGCCTACATATGCCTTCTACTCAAATTATGGTTTTATCCTAGTAATACCAATAATCACCAATGATCTCTATTCATGGCCACTTCATTGATGTATATGTAAACTACCTTATATAATGATTGACATATCTCTAGTATGTGGTTTCTATAATTATGGAAATATATTTTGTATAAAATTACATACACCATAATGCCCATAAGATTCCATGGTGAGAATGTAAAAGTTTTGAATGTAAGGGTGGCATAAATAACATCCATTAGGTAACTCATCATGTAAAAGTTACCACCATCATGGAATTCTTTGATGTGATGAACCGGCTAAAAGTTGATAGTACTACCAAGGTCAAGGATCTCCTATCCTTTATATATAATGATAAACAAGGACACTCAAATAATATTTATGTGAAAATAGTCACTTTTCCCAAATAAAAAATTCAACAATATCATCTTCATCCAAACCTATTATTAGAAGGTGTGAATAGTATATGGTTTGATGTGTTCTCTATTGACTCACTTGGCATCTAGTTTGACCACCTAGTTATACAAAACCTCATATATCTTATAAGTGTTAGCCCATACTTCTCTGATGGTCTTGTCATAGGCAATCATGTAATTTAGGATATTGTAATATACTTTGAATGTAGCCCCAAAATGTTTGAAATATTATGTTTGAACCCTATATAGTATATTTCATCTAGGGTAGTGTCTTTCACTCATTTAAAAGTGAAAAACATAGAGCCTAAAAGTTTATAACATGGGAAGACCTATGGGTTGGCTACAACCTTGTGTAACATGCACCTTTTATATTCCCTAGGGGCATCTCATAACTTGGCCTCTTTTTCATCATTTATAGATGGAGATTTGTGCATAGCTTAAATTTCTCTAATTATCTCATTATAGTTCTTAAAATGGGTTAAATCCATGAAGAAGGTGGTATCCACGTACTTAGGGTTAAGCCTAGGGATGGAGGATGAAGTAGCCAAGGTGAAAGGGTTAATCTTGATAATAAAATAATCAGAGTGAGTAGAACACAAAGGGTACAATAATAAGCTAAAAATTTGGAGATAAACTCTATAGAATTAGTATAAATAATGGTTAATAAAATTTCCCTTAGGCACTTAGAGGGATCTATGAATATGTCCTACATTAAAGGGATTTAGTGACTCACTTAAAGTGAGTTGAAATTTGAATTAGTGGAAAAATTAATCCATTCATTTTATAATTTCAAATTAACTTAGGGATTTAAAACATGCACTCCTCACTTAGATTTGGTGGTTGTGATGAGATATTTTAAATTGTCTAATAGGGGCCTAGTTTCTTATTTAATTAATATGAGGAGCATGGTAATCACACAAATATCTTAACTCTATGGTATCAAAAGTAGATCCAATACAACCACGTGTTAGTCACCAATTTATCTTGTTCATAATAAATGGAACCTAAGCATGGATGGGTGTTACACTTTTACTTTTTTGAGAGATAAATTTGTCCACTTGGGGTAGTGAGATAACATGTGTCATCCTACAATTAGATTTTGAGTCTAACCATACATAATTTTAATTGCATTGGGGTGTCCCAAGATTTTTATATCAATTTGTAAAAATTACCACATGGAATTATCTCATGGTTATGTCTCTCTTAGGATATGACATCTCTTATAGGTCTAGGAGACTGACACATATGATAGGTTCCACATGGAATTTACTCATTGGTCACGATTTCCTAATATCTAGCATCTTTGATAGGTTTGGGAGACTAACACATATAATAGGTTTCATGTGGCACTTCCCCATTTGTTGGGATCTCATAAGAATTGACATCTCTAACATGCTTAAGAGACTAACACATCTAATAGTTTCTATGTGGTACTTCTCCATTTTATGGGATCTCTTACAATATTTTATAAAAATTGACTAAGTTAAAATAAATACACATAATCAATTAAAATATCACCTATTTACCATTAAAGTCTTATGGAATCTTGAGTAGGACTTTGATACACTGAAACTTAGGTAAAATAAACATGAATATAAATCTATAAAAACACAATTAGCACAATAAAATTTTAAGTACGAAAACCCTTTATTATTTTATAATTTAGTAATGTCTAATATGTATTTATGCTCAAAATATTATATAGATCCTAAATAAGGACCAATTCATCATCACAAACATTGTTAAAAGTTTGGCAAATCAAGGTAGTGTAGGTTTTTAATGTTCCACAAGTTTCAAGGTTGATAGAAAGGGGATTAAACATTTAGGAAAATGTTGAGTTAAGAAATTTTAGATTTGTACCCACTTCTCTAAATAAGTAGGGTAATGTTGGACATAAAAGACATGACCAATACATTGATATATTACATAATTTTGAAGACATGTTAAGTAAACTAAAAATGCCTTTGCATCCTTGTCCCAATAACCAAAATGTTACTAGCTCATAGGATCAACACCTAATAGATCATACAAGACACCCAACATGACACAATATATTAATGGTCATAAAATCATACCTATTTAATTTTTTACCAAAGAGGTCATGATAACCGCCATTACTTTCTCATCAAATGAACTCATTTGAATCCTGGTGAATCACATTCAATATTTAGAAAATAATATAACCTCTTTATTTCAATGTATTTACACCAATCCCTCTAATAAATGGCATTCCTCTATTATGCATACCCTAGTGGTAACTAATAAACCTCTATTATATCCATGTAACACACCTCTTTTAAATTATACATCAAACCAATATCTTAGGGACATCCTTACTCATAACATCCATAACTTGGTTGCTTGTAACATTACTCTATTATACCAAATCCCTTCTCACAATCCTATGGGAATTTTTTATACCTATACTCTTACCAATAATGTGGTGGAAAAAATACTCCACTTTACATCCCTATAAATTACATATCACCCATAGATACTCCCCCTTCACAATCCAACCATATAATACCTTATACATCTCTAAGTTACTTTCCACTTGTATGCAATCAAAAATGCATCATGTTTATAAATAAATCCTATCTTGGAGAAGATAGAACATACCTACACTTTCAATTGGGAATACATTTGTTAAGTGGGAGCATGACCAATATGGGGATCTACTAAACCCAATTAGGGGATCACTTATCACAATACCACATGCTAGGAAGGGTTCTAAAGCCTAAAGTCTAACACAATCATGTAACAACCCTAAAATACTCCTAGGTTTAATATTCACCTATTCTAATAAACAAGAAATTAAATATAATCTAATACACACCAAAGCTTATGGCATAAAATGGGGGTTAGAAACAAAAAAAAACTAAACTAAATATGCATACAAGACATATAATCATGTCAATGTATACAAAATCCTAATGCATGGAAATAAAACAACAATTACATTATCTATCTACTCTTACAATGGAGAAATAAAGTTAGGAATACTTACCTTGAATATGAATATACTGAGCCTCAATCTCTCCCTTGGCCAAGGTGTTTTGTAAGATATTTTTGTGGTATGTAAGGATAGAAAAGACAAATTAGCTATAGGGTACACAACCTATCTATGCATCCAAAAAACTTCCCCATAAGAGAAGATCCATATTTCCAAAGAAATTATGGAACCTGAAGCTGTATTTCTTAAGTAGAATGGTCAATAAGCATATGTTCATTCACACTTATTCTTCTTCACTTATATTATTTCAAATGGTTGGAAATGAACTTGTATATATAGATGGATCTTGCCCTAAATAATCCCAAAAACATCAATTGTACCAGGTCAACCCAGTCAACATTGTATGTTTTTGAGGATAATTCACTAGGTCTGAGCTAGGTTGGTCGAAAGGATAACAACCCAAAAAGTGAAAAATACCCCTAAACTATAGAGGGTTAACCCAATAAACCTATTATAAATAACTATCTAAAAGGTAATGAAGGAAAGAAAAGGAAGATGGAAAGAGGAAAATGATTGGAATTGGTAAGGATGAGAAGAATAAGCTTAGGGTGAATGTTTTTAGGAGATCAATGGGTAAATAGTAAGTGGCAAAAAGGAAAATAATCTTACGAAGCACTAATAGTTTTCCCACCCCTTTCATAATACACCCCTTAAGATGTGCACTCAAATAGATTAAGACTTGAGGGGTTATTACAAGATTCAAAGTGTCAATAATCGATAAAATTTTGAAAATATTATGTTTATCCAAATTCCCCAGTCGAAGCTCATCACGTGTCATGTAAGTGCAACATGGGATGGTGCTTTAGGATAGAACATGATAACACATAATGTTGATGGTAACTAAAGTGAAATAAGTATAAAATAAGATAAATGGAAGCATATAATTGAAAAAAACATACCTCTACTTACCTTAGTGTTGTAGATAAATAAGTAAATTTTAAGAAAAAAGTGAAGATGTCCCATTTGAAGAACACTAGGTGAACTTTTAGAAGTTAGTGTAAAAAATACATAAAAATCAATTTTTTTTGGAAAATAGGCATATAATACTAGAAAATAATCTCTGCATCATAGTGAATCTGATGTATTTTATGGTTTTGAAAATGGATAAGTAAAAATAAAGATATAGATAAAACAAGGAAACTTTAGGAAAATAATTGAAGAATTCGAATTTTGAAAAGTGTTTTTAAATAGGGGAAATATACTTAATTTGTTATTTTGACTTGTGAAGGATAGAAAAAATATCTCTAGAGATCAAACAATCTAAGATGGTGAGGAGATGATAAGCTAGACAAGATGGATGCACAGAGGTAGTAGCATGTGCACTACAAGTATAAAACTATGAATCATAAACTAGTTTTTGAAATTTGTTGTGAATTAAGTGTATTTTTCATAATTTTAAATTTGAAGCTTTTTTAGATGTTAGAATCAGACAAAATTAGGTTTTAAGAGTAGAAAATTGAAAGATAGGATATGGGTTTAGAGTAATTAGGAATAAAGAGGGAAAATGCACCTTTTTAGAAAAATATAAGGGATCAGTAGGCAAAATGAACTAGGTTAACCTAGTCAACCCAGTAGGCTAAAACTAGGTAGAATCCATAGTATTGACCTAGTAGGTATGGGTCGACCCTATACATTTTATAAGCTACCAACCTAATTCATTTTTCTAGCTAATTCAAAAGGTATATAATGACAACACAACACTAAGAAGGGGAAAAAAGAGGTTTGACTGAGATTTTGGAGTCAACCAAGGCAAAAATAGGGAAATTTAGGTCAAACTAGTTTGACCAAAGAACCATAATAAGCACAAAAAGCATGTAGAAGGCTAAAAAAGGCTAGAATGGCTCAAAATGACCAAAGGATGGAAAGAAGGATCAATTAGGCTAGAAATATGGTAAAATGAATAAAAGTGAATAAGTTTAAAAGTAATTAGGCTTGTTTTTGAATAAAATTGTAAAAGGAATGTATTGTGACTATACATGAGATGAAAGAACTGATACATCTTTCACTATTTCTTGGTTAGAGGGATGACCCTAGTTTTGGAGATTAGTAGATGTGTCTTAGCTACTAGATCTATTGGAGTGATTTTTAGATGGAAATAGCCTAAACTATTATCAATAGGTCTAAGAGGCATAATTGATGTATGTAGTATCCCCATGAATGATGATTTTTTATTCATGTTCCTCAGTTAATAAGAATGATTGACTAACACCTTTAGATGAGAGGTGGATGGGGATGTGATAGAGGTATACATCATGCTAGAATATGTATATGCCATCCTTAGGCTTCCCATAGCAGGATCACTAGTGACCATAAGAATATCAAACATTATAGATGAAGGAGAGCCTTAACCATGTGGGCTAAAGGCTCATAGTTAATTTTGGGAGGCTGAATAGTCAATATGGATGATGTATATGCATCATAATTTCTAGATATTCATAAATCTATGTGTAGACACCTAAATAGTGTCTAACCCTTGGTCACCTTCCCCCTTGGTCCATTCCTAAAGATTACTAATTTAAAATAATTAACTTATTTTGAATTAACCCCCCCTCCTTGGACACATCACCCATGACACCTCACCTAGGACACCTCACCTTGGACTAATTCCCATCTTATGACTCACCCAAGACCTATTCTTACTTCTCTCTAACCGCCTAATAAACTCTCGTGTGTATTTAGCCCAACCCACAACATTATCCAATGGATAGT
The DNA here is from genome assembly GCA_037957365.1 of Torreya grandis. NCBI lineage: Eukaryota > Viridiplantae > Streptophyta > Pinopsida > Cupressales > Taxaceae > Torreya > Torreya grandis. The sequence continues at coordinate 394,614 of JARHVA010007682.1, read as the reverse complement.
GCACTTGGCAGATGAAAAATGGGCTTGGTGGCTCTTTTTGCCCATTCTAACCCCACTGACATCGGTCAAGTGTCAGCCGATGCCGGCAGAATCGTCGACGTCGGTTATACTTAACCAATTTTTTAGACTCTTTGAGGAGACCAATCAGAAATCGGCTAATCTGCTAAAAACAACTCACAAATCCTTCAATCTTTAGTCTTCGACCATCCATCAATTTGTGAAATCTCTCAATCAAGCCTATCACTCTCTCCCTTAGGTGCAGCAATAGCTTCAGGGTTCTCCATCAGCAACAGGTTCTCCACACAGGCTACATCAATAGCAGGTATGAGAATCATCAGTAGCACACCTTCCACAAGGCACAAGTAAGTATACTGTCTATGTTTTTATTATCTTTTCAGTTATTGCTTTTAAACAATATCTCCCTAGACTAGACTGTTAACCAAGCCTGACCTGAATCTTGACTTATCCACCTCCCTATTTCCTCCATCCTCTATCGGACCATACACTCTGCCCATTCAACCAGACTCTCAGACTCAGACCCCAGACCATTCAACCAAACCCAAAACTTTGTCTCAAGACTGTTAACAAACCCAGACCCTTCTTTGGCCTTGTCCACAGACCAAAACCCTGACCAGACTCTGTCCACAGACCACAGACTTGCCCAGACCCCATCCAAGCTAATTGCCCTGACTGACGTTGGTCACTACCCCAACCGACGTCGGCATATTAACCAATGTCGGCATCTTGACCAACCGATGCCGGTAGGACCACCAACGTCGGTGACTGTGATCAGTTCGACAGCTTCTTTCAAGTAAGCCTTTGCTTCTCCTTTTCATTTCCATATTTTATCACTTTTAGTTGTTCATTATTTAGCTATTTATCAGACATACTTCTTTTTTGATCAGTGGGTTTATATCCCTTAAGGAAGTCTTCATACTTCTGGGATCAAGCTTTTGCTTGACAACCCACCATCTATCCATCTAACGCCTTCTTTTATCCAAGCTTCTTTTCTTTGCAAGTGTCATTCCTCCACAGCCAAAGAGGAGTACTCACAGCATCTGGATTACAGTGCACAGACTATATTCCAGGTACACATCAAGCCTTGACCATTCCTTCTTAAGTTTCTCATTTTCTCTTCTTTGAAACTGAAAGCAAAATTTGAATAGAAACATTCTAGCACACCCAGTGGGACCCCTTTAGGGCCTTCCATGGGTTCCCTTCATTCTTTGTTCATTTAGGTGCATTAGGCTTCTTCCTCTTCATCTCTTTCTTCTTTTCTAAAAAAACATCATAAGCAGGAAATAAAAAGAACTTTTTCTTTCTTTTTCTTGCATTTTTAGACTAGTAAAAAAATCATTTTCTTCAACCCTTTCTCGAACTTGTTCTCATTCCAATTTAATATTTCACTTTGGGGCTTTAAAATATACTGCATTCCATTTCTTGCTTTCTTGCATTTTCTTAGTCCACACTTAGTAATTAGTAAAACGCATATTGAATAAATCGTAGATCACTTGATGTTACACAACCAGACCATGTGCACTTGATTAAACACCAAACTCACTTGAGACAAGGCCCGACTGGGATTTCATCACCCAGCAGATACCTTACCCATCCTGGCAATCCTACTTGGATTTCACCACCAAGGGGAAAGCCAACTCTGTTCTCTGGCAGAGTCTAAACTATAGGGAAAGTATATTTTGGCTAAGCGAAACCAGCTAACCACTGGAATCGTGAAGTGAGGGGAGCTTGCTCCTTAGCACAAGGCCTGTACGGAACCTAATACAAATTTTTGAGCACCCAAACATACCTGAAACCATCTTTAGATTACCTATTCTTGGACCCTTCTTACAGCCAACTTCCTCAAACATCACATTAAGGCATAAGCCACACGATCTTAATAAAATTGTTTCTAGGGATTTAACGCTAGGATCTGTCTGTCATCATCATATTTTCTATTTTTATCTGTCTTTTTTGAGCTGGTAAGGACATCTTCTTTATTTCCAAAAACTTTTTTTTTGAGTTTCTGGAAAACACAGTAACTGACATCAGTTCTGTAACCGACATCGACAACTTTTCTGTACCAGCATCGGTCATCTGACTGACATCGGCAGCCTTCTTCACCGACATCAGTTTTTATACCGACATTGGTCTCTGTCTATTTTATTTTTTCCAAAAACAACAAGCTTAAAATCCAACTTTCTGACTATCTAAACATCCATTCTGGTTTTCTGAGACTGAAAAAACATAGTTTTCTGAAACCTGACCTTTTTTTGCCTTGAATGGTTTTGACACGCAGTCAAACCAAGGCCCTTCTTGACCACGCTAGTCAACAACCACTTCTACCTTCACCATCTATAACCAGTCCTATAATGGAGTTCAACTCGGAGACTGAAAGAACTCCTACTTGCCCAACCCCGCCTCAAACTCCTATCATCCCAGAAGGGGACCAAGATTTTGCATGATTCTTGGACCTTAACGTCAAAGCCTTACAACACTATCTCATGAATAGCCAAATGTGAGACTCCCTAGGCAACCCAATCTATGGGATGCTAACTTCCTTAATTGACACAAGAATCACGTCAACCGCACCTACAATTCAGCCACTAGACAATACCTCCACCAATAACCCAACCGTGTCTTACCTTCAAAACGTAGCCACTCCATCTAAACCTACCTCCATGGGGGTTTTGGTACTCCCTCAACCTCAAGTCACTCAACCAAACCCCACACCTTTCCAAAACCTACTAATTTCTATTCCCCCTACTCTTGCACCTATCAACACAAGAGTAACCATTTACCCATCAACAAGCGTAGCTACTCCTCAACCATCCTTGACGGCCCCTATCCAACTTGTGCCAACCAATCCCATAACACAAGTGCCCTTGGCCCCAACTTTCACTCTAATAACCAGTTATCCATATGTTGTGTCTACGCAACCAACCACGTCATACGCCCCTCCCAATATCTTTCGAGTGCCTTATAATCTAGGGGGCGCTCCACCCACCAATCCATCAGCAGATATCATCAAAATGCTGATGGATAAGATGTCTAGCTTAGAGACCTCCATTTTTGGCTCACGCAATGCTCTCTCATATGAGCAAATTTGCAATGAGCCTATTCATCCTTTCGTTCCAATTAGACCATACCCCAACCAGTGGGAGCTTCCCAAATTTTCTCGCTTTCAAAGCAAGGAAGACCCACAACAACACTTACGGGCATTCAGACATGCCTGTTACCTTATTGCCCATGATGATGCATTGCTCTTGCACACATTTCCTATGTCCCTTTCTGGCACTATGCTTGACTGGTACATCTCTATTGCCAGCCATTCCCTCTTCACATTTACACAGCTGGCCTAGCTCTTTCTTGATCACTTCTCCATTAACATCACCAAGAAGGTCTCGATCATAGACCTTTACACTATTCGCCAATTCAAGGATGAATCAGTAGCTGACTTTGTTGCTCACTAGAGAGGCCTCATCAATCAACTCTCCTTTTCCTTACCTCAAACTGAACTTATTAAATTATTCTCTCGAGCTTGCACCAAACATATTTCTTCCACTTTAATGGTTCAGACCTTCCGTACCTTCGATGAAGCCTTCACAATGGCCTATAAACTTGAATTACGTGCCATTGAGGAGAATAAAGTCAAGTTGAGGAGCAAGAACCCCAAATCTAAGACTAATGACTCTTCTACTTCTAAACCTTCATCATCAAATCTTAAGTTTAAAGCTTCAGCTAACGCTGTGGTCGTTAGACCTTCATCCTCTTCATCCAATCAACCTGAACCATCCACATCTCAGAGCGCCACCTGTCAATTCTAGCAGAGATACGTACAAAGACAGTATACTCCTCTTGGAGAATCTTACGTGTCTATACTAGAAAAACTTGTTAAATAGGGGATTCTCAACCTTCCCCAGATTCGACCACTGCCACAATTTGATCCCTCATGCGCCATCCTTGCATGGTATAGGGAAAATGACTTCTGCAATTTCCACCGTGTCAAAGGTCATGATATGGGAAACTGTAAAACCTTTAAAAACATAATCCAGGACATGCTTGAAAAGGGTGAGCTCATTCTAGATAATACCAATGCACCTCCAAACTAGGGCATCAATATTTTCAAGCAACCATTCCCCAGTCATCCACCAACCCAAAATAATGTCCAGACCTTGATTGACAACATGCATGAACACAACATTCAAACGGTCAATACGGTCTCACCCTTCATCCCCAACCAATCTCAAGAGGTTAACCCATCTACCAGTCCATCACGTGTGGACGAACCTCTTTCCCCATTTAGTTCTCCATCAACCTCTCTCATCTTAGAAGACGCCTCAACCTTATCGGCACCACTGGTCTAACCATCTTCCTTTCTTCTACCTATGGAGGACCTGACCTTACCCACTCCTCGACCACAAGTGGAGGGCACCATAATCCCTGCCCTTTACCCACTTGAGGAGTCACACTCTCCAGTTCCTTCTCCACCAAGAGAAGACCTTGACTCTCCATCTTCCTCAACCAATGACAATCCAGTTATAACTCCCACACACCTTGGGTCTGAAACTACTGCCACACCTAACACATCTTCTCAAGAATCCAAACCTCATCCAACATCCTCTCAACCATTTTCCTGACTAGTGGAGAAATTAGAACTTCTCCCTTCAAAGAAAGTGGAGCATTGGGGATTGTGGGAACATCTTAAAGTTCTTCAACATTCCTATGCCCTCTCGTCTCATACTACCAATCCTCCCAAGGTAGAATCACCCCATACTCCAAACAAAGACCAAACCCTTACTTCTAAATCTGCATCTACCCAATCTAAACCAATCAAGTCACTTGGCATTCACCCTCTCTCTACCCTCACTCACCCACAAGTGAAGGTCGACTTAGACCAGACCTCAACCAAAAGTAGTCTTCCAACCAAGTTGAAGAAGACTGCTAGACCATAGAAGCAAACCCCTCCTCCACCATCAACTTTGCCTTCCATCTTAGGTCCTCATCCTTCTACCCTAATCAGCGTGCTTCCTACTCTGACCATTAACCAAAACAAATTACCTACATTACTTCCTTCGCCAACCACAAGTCAACTCCCTCTCAAAAATTTGGCACCTCTCATAAAGAAAGTGCCATCTTTACCTGTCACCGCACCACCAACCCAAAAGGTGGTACGAAAACCTTCTTCAGCATCCCCCAAGCAGAAGTCACCAGCGCGTCATGCATCAACAAGCACGGACTCCTTAGTAGGTTCATATGCATTGATATTACACTAACTTTTTCAGAATTCTAGCATTACCCTTCCTTCTATCAAGCCATTCCAACCCCTCAGGTCAAAACTATCTTGGTTCGATGATACGAAGATTTGTTTATACCATCATACGCTAGGACACGATACCAAGACTTGCTGTGCCCTCAAGGCAGTCATTTGCCGCTATATGGAGAAAGACACTCTTCTCCTTGAGGACACTCTTGACTGACCTTTGACACCTTCCCATCCAACCTCTTCAACCATATCAACATCTCACCAACAAGCCATAACCCCTTCTTCACCTACTATCTTTGAAATCAATGCTATCCATATAACCACTAGGTCACAAAAGGACAAAGTAAAAGAAAAACTAGTTATTCCTTGGACCTATCCTTTTGTCCAGGCACCTTAACCACCGAAACCCAAGATTTCCATCTTAGGTGCATCCCAACCCCCTTCTTCCGAGGCAATCACAGAATCTATGATAAAACAACTTCACCAAACGCCTATGAAGATGACCCTATATGACCTTATCCAAAGCTCCCCCCAGCATCACCAGGCTCTAATCAAAGCCCTACAGTCAGCAGAAGTCCAACTTGAAGACCCTCAACCACTTTCTACCTTAGTCCATTCTTTATCCCCCGTCGCCTCCATCACTTTCAGTGATTCTGAGATTCCTACCTCTACCTTGGAAGATCAGGACGCTGCCCTTTTCATCACAGCCTATGTTAATCGAACCAGTACTAAACAAGTTATGATCGATGGGGGTGCCAGCATTAATATCATTTCCACTCACACCTTTGATCAATTGGCTCTTCCCAAGAATTGCGTATCAAAAACCGACGCAATCCTTAGATCCTTTAATGACACCACCGCTAACACTATTGGCACTGTTGTCCTCCATATCCGTGTTGGTCCACACACAATCCCAGAGCTCTTCTACATCATTGAGGGAGAATTCCAATATAACATGCTATTAGGGTGACCTTGGATCTGCACCATGGCTTGCATCCCTTCAACACTTCACCATTGTGTCAAATTTGAACATGACAAACAAGTCTATGTCATTCCCGCCGACCCATCCCCTTTTAAGACTTGTAACATGACCTATCGCCCCAATGACATCCTTATCCCACTCAAGGCATCAACCTAAACATCATCTCCATCCGTAGAAGTGTCAACTAGTACACAAACAGTGGTTGCCACCACATCATCTTCTCAATTAACAACCAAGGACCCCATGGACAATATCTTCCAAAGACTTTCACTAGGGGAATATCGCCTACTTACTCTAGACATGTTTCAGACTCCTCAAGAGTATGGACAGCTTCATCAAAACCCAAGCTATGACTGTCAGATCAAAATGGTCATTCCTTATGGTCTTCCTAGCCTTTGAACCAATCTCGTCTATGGGGGGCTGAATCAAGCTCCTACTGAATCAAATCCTTCCTCCTCGCCTCAAATATTCACATCTAATTTCTCCTTTCTTAGCAACCCCACCTTTGCACATACCTACCTTTATAGGTGTGCATGGAAGGGTTTTGGCTTTGGGCATTACGAATAAGGCTCCCATCAGCCTATTGAAACACCCAATGATGATAATGCCAAGAAACAGTATGGACTGGGTTTCTAAGAACCCACTGAGGCTTCCACAAACCTTTGCCCTAAACCAACCATTGACCAATTTCTTCTAGACTCACCTATTCTTCCATCCTCACCTATGGAGTCGGTGGTTTCCATCCCTCCTAGTTTTTTTTTGCATAAACACCATCCATTTGGAACCCCTAACCTATCAACTCAATGGGGTTCCCAAGTCTCTCCCTCTCGTTTATCCCAGCATGATAGACGATGAATTGACAACCATCAACACAGTCCACTACATAGATGACGATGCCATTCTTACCTATATGGGTGTCGATGATTCTATCATTCAGTGCTCCCTCCCTTCTGAAACACAGGTTATGTTAAATGAATCAACCATTGACATTAACCTTTCATCTTCTGATGTTCCTCAAGTCTTAAAGATTGGTCAATCTTTAGACACTCAGGAGCAGGCTGACTATACCACATTTCTCTCTGACAATCACAAAGCCTTTACCTGGACCTACTTTGACATGCTTGGCATCGACCCTAACATTACCACTCATAACATTGTCACAAACCCAGAGGCTAAGCCTGTTAGGCAAAAGCTTCACAAAATGCATCCTTGTGTTGCACTTCTTGTCAGAGAAGAGCTTCAGTGCCTTCTTTCTGTCTCCTTCATCCAACCCATCGATTATCTGTAGTGGGTCTCCAACATCGTTCCTGTCACCAAGGCAACTGGGGAGATCTAGATCTGCACAGACTATCGTGACCTCAACCTAGCTTGTCCCAAAGATGACTTTCCTCTTCCAAACATTGACCAACTTGTTGATCTTACGGCTGGCCATGAGATGTTATCACTCATGGACAAATTTTTAGGATATAACCAAATCTTAATTGCACTAGAAGATCAGCACAAAACCACCTTCATTACACCATGGGGAACTTTCTGCTATCGGGTCATGCCTTTTGGTCTGAAAAATGCAGGTGCCACATATCAGTGTGCCATGACTTACATCTTTCACGATCTCCTCCATAAAATCATGGAAGACTATGTCGATGACATGCTTCGCAAGTCTAAGCTTCGTTGCAACCATTTGACTATCCTCAAAATCATCTTCTCTCACCTTCTTCAGTACCAAGTCCATCTTAACCCCAAGAAATGTGTCTTTAGGGTCCTCTCAGGAAAGCTCCTGAAATTCATTGTCTCTTTTCATGGCATCGAGATAGATCCTGCCAAAATTTGTGCTATCCTCAAAATGCCACCTCTAACTAATCTCAAGCAACTTCATAGTCTACAAGGGAAGCTCCAATCCATCTGCTGTTTCATTTCACAACTTTTTGACCATTGCCAACCCTTTCATCACCTTGTCAAGAAGGACGTCTCCTTTAAATGGTATGAAGATTGCCAAGAGGCTTTTAACGCCCTCAAACACTATTTGGTCTCTCCACCAGTCCTTATTCCACCGAAAGATGACCAACCCTTCTATCTCTACATCTCAGCAACCAATCATTCGTTAGGTGCCATGATCACACATCGAGACAAGCAACATCGTGAGCAAGCAGTCTATTACATAAGCCGAACACTTGTCAACTATGAAACTCAGTATACTCGTACCAAGAAACTCTGTTTGGCATTAGTCTTTGCCACTACCAAACTCCATCACTATCTTCTCAATCACAAAACCTTCGTCATCACCCACACTGATCCCCTCAAATACATGCATTCCAAACCATATCAAAACTAGCGTATGGCTAGTTGGCTCATGCTTCTTGTTGAATTTGACTTAGAATTTGTCCAAAAAAAATCTATAAAAGGGCAAACAATCACTGACCAACTAGCAGATGCCCCTCTTCCCAACAATCAACCTTCTCAGTGCAAATTTCCTGATGAATCTATCACCACACTCTCGACTGATGACACATTCTACCAAATGACTATGTTCTTCGATGGCTCTAAATGCCAACTCGGTGTGGGTGCAGGGGTCATCCTCATTCCACATGAAGGTGAACCCATGCCCTTATCTTTCAAACTCGACTTTGAATGTACCAGTAATATGGCTGAATATGAAGCCTTAATTTTGGGACTTCAAACTGCCCTTTCCTTAAACATCAAGTCCATCAACATCTTTGGTGACTCACAACTTGTCATCAATCAAATCAATGGTTCATATCTTTGTAAAAATGAAATTTTATAAAGGTACAAGCACCGTGTTGACACTCTTCTAGCATCTTTCGACCATCATTTATTGCCGACTGTTCCTTGATCTACGAATAAGTTTGCTGACACCATGGCTTCCCTCGCCTCGCATATTCCTTCTTCATCATCATCCTCATCAAGAATTTATGTCATGGTACATCGTCTACCATTGCCTTCATACATTTCCACTGACATCAATCTCATCCACACCATAGACTCTAGTTCACAAGATGTATGGTATAAACAACTTGAGAACTACTTGGCTCATTCTCTCATTCCTCCTAACCTCTCTAGCAATGCACGGTAGGCTTTTATCAAGCACACCGCTCGCTATACCATGCTAGAGGGCCTTCTCTATAAAAGGGGTTTTGACAGCCTTCTTCTTTGCTATTTAAACACCACTAAAGCTTCTCATGCTGTTAAACAAGCCCATGACAGGATTTGTGGCAGACACTTCAGTGGTAACTCGGTTGCCAAGCACATCCTTTGCCTGGGTTATTATTGGCCCACTCTTCATCAAGACTGTAGCGATTATGTTCAGTGTTGCATCAAGTGTTAGTAGCATGCTAACTTGCTTCATCTCCCCAGTCACGCCTTATAAGTCGCTCAAGATTTTTGGCCTTTTTCACAATGGGGCTTAGATCTCATCAGCGAGATTAACCCTCATTCATCTCTTCATCATCAGTCCATCATCACTGCCACTGAGTATTTCACTAAATGGGTGGAAGCTATTCCTCTTATCTCCACAAAAGCCAACAAGATTGTCGACTTCATCAACACCCACGTCATCTGTCGTTTCGGTGTACCTCACAAAATCATCACCGATAATGGCAAGTCCTTTAAAAACAAGACCATCTAAAAATGCTGTGACTCATTCGGCATCAAACTAAGCTTTTCTTCGCCTTACTACCCACAATAAAATGGGCAGGCTGAGGCTTCTAACAAAATCCTAACTAAAATTCTCATGAAGGTGGTCAATGACACTAGAAGGGATTGGCACGTTCAAATACCCTTCGCTTTGTGGGCCTACCGCACTAGCATCCGAACCTCTACATGTGCTACCCCTTTTTCTCTAGTGTACGGATCAGAGGCTGTCTTACCTCTCGAAGTACAAATCCTGTCTCTTCACATTTCACTCCATGACATTCTTTCTAATGATGACTTTCATCAAGATCGATTAGCTCAACTTGAGTTACTTGACGAACATCGTCTCGCTGCCCTCAATCATCTCCATGTCTATCAAAATCACATCAAATGCACCTATAATAAAACTCTGAGAGAATGAGATTTCAATATCGGAGATCTCATCCTCAAAGAGAACCAACATGTGACCAATATGGAATGGAGTAAACGAGGTAAATTCACTCCTAATTGACTCAAACCTTATATCATCATGCACAAGTATGGATCAGGGACTTATCGTCTGTCTTCTCTTAAAGGCCGACTAGAACTCGAGCCCCTTAATGCTTTGCATCTACGACCATTCTATTATTAGTCGAGTACTCATCCACTTGACATTTAACTTGAGCTCATCCCTTGAGCAATCCTTGTCCTTTTAATCCTTAATCCATTTCACCCTTTTTCCCTTAACAAAATCCTCTACAACCCTTTTATGATGTACAAATGCTTTGTTCTAATAAAAGGGAGTCCTTGACCTTCTATAAGTCTTGTCCATGACTCAATATTCTATCAAAACTAAATCAAGATGTCAAAATATCCCCGGTCACAAAATCAAATCAAAAAGCAGATTGCTCCCTCGAAGGATAACTGTACTATCATTGCTGTAACTAATAGACTGCTCCCTCGAAGGACAGCTATTCGAAATTTATAAAGCAAAGTATAGACCACTCCCTCGAAGGATGGCTATGACTAAATCTTGCTACAAATAGCACTTTTTTAGAAGCTTCCCGCATCGATCAGCTTCACAAATGACCACCAAATAAATGACATCTTTATGTGGACTTCCCGTATTGATCAGTCCGCTCTCTAAAAAAAAAAAGGGTCATGGACTTGACTTATAGTTGTCTCAGGGTCTCCTATAAAAAGGGGAAAAGTTATCCATACTCTAAAATGGGTTACCCTTTTCCTCCTATCATATCACCTACTCAAGGGACTTTGAGCTCACTTTAATGTCAAAAGTGATTCGATTACCGCTCTAACATAACTATGGTCAATGATGCAATGCATAAATGGGGCTCTTGGTTCTAACAACCCATGTCTATGTTGTCTTTCTGGTCCTTGTCAATAAAAGGGCACTTATGCCTTTTACTTTTTGCCTATACTTTGGTCACATTCAACCACATCATTTATCAAACTATTTAATCCAACTCTTTTCAAACCACACAATTTATGTTAAGCATAAACCAATACTTGCTGAAGCATAAATAGACCTCAATTCATTTTTAGCATACATCCATCACGAATATGGATAGTTGCTAGGGATGAAAAACTCTGACTTATGTTATAGAATACACCATTTGGAAAAGGCTGTAGCATCATCTTCCCCTCATCATTTCAAGCATGAACCCTCAGACATATGGGAAATGCTATATCTTTATCATGACCAAAATCAACCACTTCAATCTTTTTCCTCCCTTCTCAGGAGAACTAAATTATCCTGAGGCCCTAACGACAGGGGCTATGTAGGTAGCACTTAGTTGACATGGGGTCATCTGGGGTCAGCTCTGCCATTCTCTTCGTCACTTTCTTCCATCTTCTCTCGTCACCTGCCAATCGCATCACAACCAATCACACATTTTCATAATCATTAGCATAATCATTTTTATCATTTACATCATAATCATTAATCACAAACACATTATCATCATCACACAATTAAGCATTCACATCATATAATCTACAAATCATCACATAAAATATCACTATCACATAATCCTTAAGCATCATCATCTAATCTAAATGACATGCCCATTCTCATTATTAGCATTATCATAACGCATCATTATATTAAACATCATCATTTAATTACCATAACATTATCATCATCACATTTAAACATCATCAATCATAAACATAATATCAACACATGCATCATCATCATAATCAGAAATGTCCAATGCATTAAACATTCAACAATATTCATAACACATCAATAATCCAAAACTATCATCATATATATATATCAAAATCTTTTATACAATCACACAATATGTGCCTCTATCTCTCTCTCATACATCTCGCATCAACGGCTCGCAGGCTGGTATATACATCAAAAATACATCTCTAGGTCTACCCTCAAGGCTGTGGCTGTGGTGGTGGTGGCGGTAGCCAAGAAGAGGATGTATCCTCTCCCCCCTCTGATCTGTGCCATCTATGAGACCCTGAAGCCATTGCTTGTGACATCGACCTCTGTCAGCTCTACTCTGCCTACATCTCTGAGTATTACTGTATCTGAGGGAACCCCCTGATGGCCCTCTCATAATAAGTGATCTCATCCAGTGCATCACTATATCTAACTAGAGATACAGTCTGTGGTGGACCCATCTACCCTACTGTTGTGCCCTATCCTGACCTCTATGGCTATGGCCGACCTAGATGCATTGATGTCGATGGTCCTGCCCCTTATGAAAATACCGGCTACTAAGATGGCTACTACAATGGGCCCTGCCCTCCAAAGCTCTGACCTGCCACTGCCTGTGCCTAGGCTATAGCCAGCTGTCCCTGTAACAGAGTGACCTACCCTATCAGTGCTGTAACTGACCTATCATCTCTGCCAGCTACCCTATAACCCTTACCAGTTGTCCCTATAAAACTAAGACCTGGGCCTGAGCCGTGTGTCTCTCCTGCCTTGCAGTGTCCCTCTCCTCGCAGGCTATATCCCACTCCCTTGTGATAGCCTACAGATTTGGCTGGGGACCCACCTGTATGCCTCTGTACTACCCTACCCACCATGCTGTGTAGGCCTTTATACACCCTGGGTTGGCTATCCCAGGTCCTGCCAGCAACTCCTCAAAATCTAGCTCCTCTGTCTCCTCTAGTAGTGGGAGTGGTGCCTCTATGTCATCCCACCTGTACTGTGGGAACATGAGAGGTACATCCTATAGCAGCCCATACTGGCACCGCACTCTCTCTGCTGGGATCCTCTTAAGCTCACTGGCTCGCCTACCTCTGACCCATCGCATGCTTTGTGTCTCGACCATCTGCTCACCCTGGTCTCTAAACACTGGATACACCAAGTATGGTCTCTAGATGATATCTACTAGAATCAGGGCCTCCAGTACCCCTCGGTAGTGATCAATATCCCTGACCACTTCATCCACCCACGTCTGCACCATCATCTCGTGCCATCACCTGAATCTGACCCTAAAACTAGCTTGGATCACCACTGGGAGGCTGAGAGGTCGGGTAACCATAATGTGCTTGTATGTCCAACAATGCAGAAGGTGGCCTACACACAAGCTGTACCGTCACCACTGACTGATGCCCCATAGCTCTTTGTATACCTGGGCTAAAAAGATGGGCACCCAGGTGAACATTGTCTACTACTCCAACATGTCCATCAAAACTCTGATCATGGCCACCAGGAACCTACCTCCCTCTGCATCCAACAACACATAGACTATGATGCTGATCATCATCAAAATCACCAACTGATGTGCATCCTCATCTGCCACGTACAAAGGCTCATAGGCAAAACTAGCTGAATGGTAGCTCGTCTCTGTGATGTGCTCCCCGAATAGCGTGACCATGTGGATATCATGTGTCTCTCTCGAGCACACATAGATGTCAACTCCATGTACCAGCAGCCATAAAATCTTGTACATGTCCTTGACTGTGACTATCATCTTGCCCGTAGGCAGGTGGAAGGTGTTGGTGGCATGGTCCCACCGCTCGATCAATGCCACCATAAGGCTCACATCTCTCACTACTCTGTAGTAGCATCTCAGACCGCCTAGCCCCACTATGCTCATCTACGCCCACTCCTCGACCGTCATGCCTCTGTGCATCCGTGTCAGCAAGGTCGAGAGGTGATCCCACAACATTTGAGTCTACCTCACCTGCATCCATCCAGTGTCAATCTCATGTTAACATTGTTCCTACTCTTCCTATTTTAACAACTATTCTAACCATCTATGCCTAACCCGACACCTGAAAAGCCCTTAGCATGACTTTGACCTTTCAACTTGACCATTTTTTACAACCCTTTTTGACCAGGCAGCCATTAACATTGGTTAGCGTGCTGGCAATGGAACTCACCTAACCAACGTCAGTCACTTAGTGACCAATATCGGTAGGTTAGCGATCGATGTTGATCGCTGGTTGGCTGACACCGATAGAATCACTGACGTCGATGACTGGTTCGGCCCTAGGGCCGAATGTGGCGAGCCCTAAAAATTAGGGCTTCCCCTCTAAACCCCCCTACATCCCCAAAACCCTCTAAAAGACTCCTAACCTATCCTAGACCCTTTACCCACCTTCCTAGCTACCCTCCCCCTCAATTTCTGCCTAAACACAACAAAAATTTCAAAAACTAAATACAAAACAAAAATGAATCAAATAGGGTTCAGAGACCCTCCTACCTCATCATAGCATCGTCGGCATGGTGGCACAATGGGTGCCACTGGTGGTGGACCTCCCGTGGGTCCTCTACTCCCCTCTGCCATCTCTGCCATGTCGATGACTCTGCACACTTCATTGGGCCCACAAATGCCTCTGCAGCCTCTAATCAATCTCCAACTCGCTCTTTCTCTCCATGAATGCCTATCTGCCACCTCGCAAAGCTCCACCGATTAACTTGGAGTCACTTTCACTAAATCCACTCCAGAGCTCTTTTTTCTCTTGGTCAAATGTCACAAATGACTTTTGGTGGGCCACCAATCTAGTTTTGTTAGATTTAGCAGACCGCCAACGTCAGCAAAATCGTGCCCTAGGCCACCGATGTCAACCAATTTTTGTTGACATCAGCCTCTTTTGGCCACCAACATCAGTTTTATAACCGACGTCGACAGCCTTAAAACTTCATCCCTCTTCAAAATTACAAAACATCATGCCCAACACAGCCAGCTCTCATAGTAGACGTCATTTTGGCCTCCTGGGGCACACTTGGATCACTTTTACATCCCTCCATCGACCACCAGACATTGGAGATCATGCCCATCTCCTAAAACCGTGACTACTTCCAAAGCAATTTTACCTTGTTTGTTTTTGCATGTTTGCTACCTCATGATTGGTTAGCAAAATTGTGTGTACACTTTTGACCTTCACAAGTATAGGATCGCAAGCCAGTTGATTCACACTACTTGTGACTTTTTCATGTTTTTGAGAGCACTTCCTAAGCCTGGGATACCTAGAACACGATGACCATTGGAGCTTTAGCTTAAATTGAATAACCCAATCAGTAGATGACTAAATGCTGGGGACTGGTTATTTCAATTCTAACACTCCTTGACCCTCGACCTACGATAATTTGACCTAACCATCCTTGTGAAGTGGTGTACGTGCAATCACAACTTTTACAGCATTCTCTCTATCTTCACCCTTTTCATCCACTCTCTGTCAAATCAGCATCCGATTCCAAGTTCCCTTCTCTCGACTCCTGCTTTGAGGGGGGATACCTCATCCATAATCAGGGCAACCAACCCTCACCTATTTTTGTCTTGCAGTTCACTTGAACAACCAACAATATGAAATCAACCTTATCCCATACCTGGGGCAACTGACACCTATTTTTGTCTTACCATTCATTTAGAGCAACCAACAAGACAAAAAGGGGCAAATGTAGACACCTAAATAGTGTCTAACCCTTGGTCACCTTCCCCCTTGGTCCATTCCTAACCCATTCCTAAAAGTTACTAATTTAAAATAATTAATTTATTTTGAATTAACCCCCCCTCCTTGGACACATCACCCATGACACCTCACCTAGGACACCTCGCCTTAGACTAATTCCCATCCTATGACTCACCCAAGACCTATTCCTACTTCTCTCTAACCGCCTAACAAACTCTCATGCATATTTAGCCCAACCCATGACATTCTCCAATGGATAGTGCACTTGGCGGATGAAAAATGGGCTTGGTGGCTCTTTTTGCCTGTTCTAACCCTGCCAACATCGGTCAAGTGTCGGTCGATGCTGGCGGAATCACTGACATCGGTTATACTTAACCAATTTTTTAGACTCTTTGAGGAGACCAATCAGAAATTAGCTAATCTGCTGAAAACAACTCATGAATCCTTCAATCTTTAGTCTTCGACCATTCATCAATCTACAAAATCTCTCAATCAAGCCTATCACTCTCTCCCTGAGGTACAGTAATAGCTTTAGGATTCTCCATCAGCAATAGGTTCTCCACACAAGCTACATCAACAGTAGGGATGGGAATCATCAGTAACACACCTTCCACAAGGCACAGGTAAGTATACTGTCTATGTTTTTATTCTCTTTTCAGTTATTGCTTTCAAATAATATCTCCCTAGACCAGAATTTTAACCAAGCTTGACCTGAATCTTGACTTATCGACCTCCCTATTTCCTCCGTCCTCTATCAGACCATACACTCTGCCCATTCAACCAGACTCTCAGACTCAGACCCCAGACCATTCAACCAAACCCAAAACTTTGTCTCAAGACTGTTAACAAACCCAGACCCTTCCTTGGCCTTGTCCACAGACCAAAACCCTGACCAAACTCTATCCACAGACCACAGACCTACCCAGACCCCGTCCAAGCTAATTGCCCCGATCGATGCCGATCACTACCCCAACTGACGTTGGCATATTAATCGACGTCGGCATCTTGACCAACCAACACCGGTAGGACCACCGACGCTGGCGACTGTGATCAGTTTGACAGCTTCTTTCAAGTAAGCCTTTGCTTCTCCTTTTCATTTCCATCTTTTATCACTTTTAGTTCTTCATTATTCAGCTATTTATTAGACATACTTCTTTTTTGATTAGTGGGTTTATATCCCTTAAGGATGTCTTCATACTTTTGGGATCAAGCTTTTTCTTGACAACCCACCATCTGTCCATCTAATGCCTTCTTTTGTCCAAGCTTCTTTTCTTTGCAGGTGTCATTCCTCCATAGCCAAAGAGGAGTACTCACATCATCTGGATTATGGTGTGCAGACTATATTCTAGGTACACATCAAGCCTTGACCATTCCTTCTTAAGTTTCTCATTTTCTCTTCTTTAAAACTGAAAGCAAAATTTGAATAGAAACACTATGATAGGGCTTATGACATAGTAGGTATTATGTCATAATTTAGATGGCAAGGTATGATTATTAGTGGTATCTTTAAGTAAGATGATGCTAGAGGAGTGAGTTATATATGATCTAGGATCTATCATTTGGTTCTAGCTCATACATGATCTATATGAGATGTGAGTCAAAGGGTAGAAGACCATGGGACCAATCATATTGATGATAGATTGGATATATTAGATGTTTCCTATATATTAGTCAATTGGGCTACCCTATGTGGTTGATGATAGGTTGTATCAAGTGTAGAGATAGAGAGAGGATTAGGTAACATGGGTCATGCCCCACATGCTAGTGTTGTAGTTAGTGAGACACTCAAACATAGTGTGGTAGCCATATGAGCACATAGAAACTACATGGGTGATTTGTCACATAATTTCACCAATGACATTAAGGATAGAGGTTGTTGGACACTATACATGGTGGAAAGAGCCACATTTAGTGGTATGTGTACAATAATAAATGGGCCTACCTCATCCATCAACATCAATACTGATGCTCAAGTAGTAGGTGTGGCATGTGAGAAAGACATGGGGGAGGAGAGGAATAAGACTACTAATAGTGAGACTGACACTCAAACCATGTCATGAGTGACCATGGATTAGTTTAGCACTATAGGGAGTAGAGGAGGAGGATATGGAGGTAGAGGTAGAGATACTAGATGTACCATTACTAGATCTATGGTAGGAGGATATATTACTACCAAGGACATAATGGTGATGGAGGTAGTAGGAGATAGTAGATATTGATGTCATCTTTGACCAAAAAAATAGAGGAGTTAGAGGAGGAATAGATTATAAAGAGACTGCTCAGGCATAGACTAAGATGGATTCAAGCCATAATAGAGGTATTTGAGCTAAGGTGGCTTATAAAGTAGGTTCTAGGAGGTTTTGTAGATGAGAATACTATTTTTGGAAATCATGTGGATGGTGAGACCATAATAGCTGAGACACAGATAGGTAAGAAAATATGGTTAAGTTATTGCTTTAAGTTTTTATTTGAAAGTAAAGATAGATAGATATTTTGAGATATAAAAATGATATAGTATCCATTTGGTGTGATTTTTTAGGTGTATATGAGGATGTAGAGGAGATATGGGGGTCCTTGGTAAGGGAAGTACTCCATGAAGTCTTAAATGAGACTCTATAATGATATGACCCTAATGTATTGGAGGACCCTAGTGTACAATCTGCCCCAGCTTAGGGGAGTTAGTTTAGACTAGTTAGGGAGGTAGTGAGATAAATATAGATTTAGAGAGAGAGGATGCATCCACTATCCCATGTGTATACAGGTGAGATATGGTCATGGTAGTCCATAGCTAAGGAGAGAGCTATGCATCTAGCCATAGTGATGTAGATGATAGAGATCTAGACCTAGCTAATGTAATCATAGGTGCAAGCAGTGAACCTATAGGTATAAGTAGAGAGACTAAGATCTAAGATGTTCTCTTTACAATGTATTATTTAGAGGAGTCAAACTAAGGCTTCAATAGGTAGTGTGGCTAGGCCATGAGATAGATAGGATGGATCCCAACTATAGAGTTGGAGCATTATATATGGTTGTATGTGTTGTATCAAATTCATTATATATATATATATATATCATTTTAGCATATTAATGTTGATTATGTATGTCATCATTATGGCTTATTAGGGTTGTTTATTATGGTTGTGGCTATAGATGATTTAGATATATTTCATTATAGCACATGTATTTTAGCTGTGTTGTATATGTTATAGGAAATATATGATATGTGGTTTCTTTTCTATCATTATGTAGGACACATGCATGGTTAAAAAGAAATAGGTAAAAAGGACTTGAAAAAATATAATCAATCAAGAAAATGTCCTACAAACTATTTCAGGCTAGGAAATGTGTAATAATAAGAAATGAATAAGTATAAAGAACCAATAAATGTTAAAACAATATGGTAAAAAGGTATTTATTTTTAAACTAAAGTAAAATATGTTTCCACCAAATTAAAACAAGTAAAATCACACTAATTCACATTGGGAAGTATGACAACAATGTAATAAAATGGAGGTATGTACAAGGACATAAATAGGATTAAAAAAAGAAATTAAGGACACTAATTATAATAAATCATGCTGGGAAGTATAAAA
The DNA here is from genome assembly GCA_037957365.1 of Torreya grandis. Taxonomy (NCBI): domain Eukaryota; kingdom Viridiplantae; phylum Streptophyta; class Pinopsida; order Cupressales; family Taxaceae; genus Torreya; species Torreya grandis. Next base: position 375,242 of record JARHVA010007682.1, on the reverse strand, counting down.
GAAAAAAAAATTGGAAAAAGATTGGTCTTAAATTTATCACACTAATTCAAGCTGGGAAGTATGAAAATTTTCAAGAAATGGTTGTATTCTTGCATGCACTCAAAAAATAAGAAAATGAAAAGGTGAAAGAGAAATGAAGTAAGCATAAAACACACTAAATAAATTTGGAAAGCATGTTAATGACATGTAACTCTATAATCAATTGAATCTTATCTTTGACACATGTAATTTTGGATTGTGACTTGGGTATTGAAAAATTTTGTGAGGAATATTGGGTCTTATCTATAATCTTACACTACAACTCACAAAGAGAACACCATTGAGGTGGAAAAATTAGGGAAATTGGGTAATAAATGGTGTGGTTAATATTAAGGAAAAAGGTGGTAATTTGTGAGGATGGTTGGGTCTTATTTGCAGTCTTATAATAGAACTAAAAAATGAAATCTCAACTTGAGTGATCAGTAGATAAAACAATATTTCTCAAGAGGAAATATGAGGGATAGAGTAAATGAAAAAGTGAGTGTAAAAAATACTTATGCATCTTATGAGAATACCTTAGGACACATGAGGCATACTAAGGACATGAGAAGACACTAAGTTACTAGTGGTCATCTATGTACAAAAGAAACATGTTCACTATAGACACAAAGATTTGTAGGAAAATAGGCATGCTACTAAGATTAGATCATGAAGGTATATTTTTAAAATAAAAAATGGACCTACCTTCCCATGACATGTTCACTATTCTTCAAGATCCCTTATAGAGCCATCAGTCTACTACAAAGATTGGGTACTCGCATGAGAAAGTAAGTAGTAATAAAAGATTTTTTTATTATCATCTTCTAATCTACTAGCCTACCATACCCCAAAGGACCTTGAATCTATCATGAGGAAAAATATAGTGTTTGAGATTCAATTATAATAAGTAAATATCCTTTCAATCATGTCTTTTAGTGTGATTGGACTTTTAAGAATATTTTTTTCTTTTCTATCATTTCCTTTTGTTTAAATGATTTGGCTTTTAAATTTTTATGAATTTTTAATATTTCTCCTCCATATAGACTTGGAATGACCAATCATGAGAGATATAATGATACACATGAATTATTTGTAGGATAAGGATAGAGGAAGCTAACTAACCAAAGACAAAGACTGACAAGGACACTTAGGATTAATAATGAACTAGTATGTTATCTCAAGTCTCATCCATGTATATGCTTAGTCTACAAAAAAATGAAGGGAAAAAGGAGATCCAAAAATTAGACGAGTTTAAGGAGATAGTAATGAGTAGGATTGTTTTCTAACTAGTCACATGGTAAAATTGATAAAATAACCAAAGGGAATAGGGTTTGTATAACCAAGTCACAATGATAATTAATCATTAAAAATAGAGATAAGAAAGCAAACAATCATGATGAGGAAAGAAAAGAGTTTTGAGAAAAAATCAAGAAAGAGAGAGGAATCAATTATAAATAAAGATAATCATATGTGAAATATAAATGATAATATAAGTAAAGTATAGTACAATAATTAAGATCACCATATATGATAGGGAAAATTTTACATAGTGTCAAATGATAAAATAGACAAATAAAGATAAGATTGGATCAAATGTCCCACCCAAATGAAAATGTGAAAGCACCATGCAGATGCTCATAAATACTAATAAATATATTCACACACATTATCCAAGAAATTAGCTAAATTTCTATGAATATGGAGATGAATTGTTTCTAATGTCTCATCAATCTTCAATGAATGTTAGAAAAATACTTCTCTTCTAATCTCCTCCACATAAAAAATAGGAATGCTTAATGGATTATTCTAAGGAGGTAAACTAGGTAAGGGATGGTAATGATAATTCATAGGATTAGGTTATATGAGAGATGAAATAATAACCAATCGAGAAGGATCCCAGGGTGAGGGAAGGTCCACAGGTGAAGGAATCATAGGTGGAAGCATAAAAGGTGATGAAGTGACCATAAGAGGTGATGGAACCATGGGAGAATAAAGAGGAGCCTTCTTGTAGGTATCACCTATGGAATGAGTGGTATAGGGTCCATTGATGGCTATAAGTTTATCCTTAAGAGGTTGTTGAAGGATGTGGCAATGATTAGTATGATGGGTACTGCATAGATGTCATAGATAATATACCTCACCATACTTGGGTAGATATTTAGGAAGTACCTTTGAGGGAGGTATGGATTTGTCTAATGATGGAAATTAATGATTTAAGGGATAAATATATTTCCACAAATTATGAAAATGGGTGGAAAATGATTATCTTTCTCATGAAAGTAACAAATATTCTTGTGAGTGGTTTTAGTAGAAACACTCACAAAAGGAGGCATAACAGGAGTGGAAGAAGAGGGAAAATACTCATCAACCAATTTGGTGGTAAAAATTCCATCTTAGACAAAGGAATAAAACCACCACCAAGGGAGGGTGATTATGAAGGAGTGGAACTAAGCTCAACAAAATGAATAATGAAATCAAAAATAAGGATAAGCTCAACAACAATGGGAGTAGAAATAGGCTCAACTATAGTAGGCTCTATTGAGGGAGGAGAAGGCTATATAAAATGTCTAATGGGAGTCACACTAACCTCAAGATTAAACTATTTATGAGGGTTATGGTACTTATAAAAATGGTAAGGCCTATTCATAGCATGATCCATGAGCATAGGCCTACAAGGCTCCTCAGAAACTAGAGGTGTCAAAGCCATCTCTACCCTATGATAAAGGGGAAAGATACAAAAATAAGGAACTATAAGTGAAACAAAATTATGAGATACATGAAAATAATCAAGTAAAGAAGAATGATAATGGATAATACTAGCATCATAAGCTTGTACAAGACTACCTAACAATAGATCATCTAAGTAATAACCATTATTGTAATCTAGGGTGTGAAGGTCAACAATGTAAGTAGGGATGACTTTATCATCTAATTAAGTATGGTGAATATAATGCGTAGTCTTTATCAATAATATTGGAATGTAATCATAAGAAGGGTTGTGAGAGTGAGGTTACCGAGAAGTAAGAAGCTACAAGATAAGATGAGGTAAAATATTAGAAGTCTTGATCTTTAAATTAATCTCATCAGGTTCATCATCATCAAAATCTAAGAAGTTAGGAAGAATTTTCCCAATGAGTTTGGGATGTCCATTGTAACCTTGGGTTGAATTAATGAGAAAATTAAGATGTTGAGATTCACAGAATAAAATGCTTGGCAAAGGCTCAAGAGAAGGAATCTTAAAGACACCACAGTCTTGGAATTGTTCTAAATTCCAAGGGATAGTATCACCTTGAAGCCTATAAATGGATCCATTATGAGGGAATTTAACACATTGGTAGGAAAAATAAGTAATATATCTCATGTAGTGAGTCCATGGCCTATAAGTAAGATGTTATAATAAAGGTTAAAGCTAAAGATCATCACCTTCATGTGAATGGTGATAGGTAGGATAGTAATGGGAAGCCACACACAACCTAGAGGAGGCATTTGCCTTCTATTGTATCCTTGGTAGGTGTTTCATGTAGACTTGAGATTGCATTATGAATATCCAAGGGTCTTAATAAATTCAAGAGAGGAAACATACATCCTAGAACCCTCATCAATCAATGCATGTTTAACTTATATATGACCTATTTGGATGCTAATAAATAAGGGAAATTTATTAGAAATAGAAGTTTCTATAGTTTTGTCAATTTTTATAGACATTTCTTCACATTATTGTAATATACTATGCTCAGATCCAGATAAGGTTACCTCCTATCCTACCAGGGTAGGACAAGGGATATTCATCTCAAATAGTAGCTACATAAGATGATTTTTATGACATAGAGAAGTCTTCATAAGCTAAAATAATGGAATTTGGGATAGGATATTAGAGCCTAAGTGCATTGAAATTTATGTTGATAATAATGAGAAGGTTTGGGACAAGGTTATAGATAATGTAATGATGATGAATTAGCTAGCTCAAGTTGAGTTGGAGACATGGTATAATAAGTGTTAGTAGAATCTTGATAATCATTAGTAATAGAAGATGATTGAAGAGTGGTAAAAATTAAATGGGAAGTGTTATCTAAGGGGGAATCAAAAATTTAATCATCAAAAGTAATAAGGTCATCTTGCTCCAACTCATTTAAATGAATTGGAGAAGAATCTTGGATAACATGATAAGTTTGAGATCAAGAGGAGTGTATATAGGTTGGGAATGGATAAAAGCAACCACCCTTCTCATATTAGTCATGTTAACCACATTCTCCTTAGAAGTTATATCAACAAGACTTTAAAAATTATTGGTAAAAGGGGTGGATTTATCTTGGTTGTCTTGAATATGTTGATGATTAGTAAGAGGGTCTTTATAAATAACTAAATGAGCATTTTATTGATTTAAGGCTTGATTTTTATCATGTGATTTTTAGTCCTTAAAATAAATTTCATAATCTTGTTAATGCTTACGAACTATGGAATCATAATAAAAATTAGGACCAAGAATAAAATCCATATCTAAATTATGAAGTTGTCTATAGGTCTCATGAGAATGACCCCAACTAGCATGAAACCAATAAAACTTGTTAGGATCATACCAAGATTTTGTAAGATGGATAGGTTCAAATATCATGAAATAAGACTAGGTATATGTTTAAGCAATCTAGCTGAGGATAGAGGTTTATGAACATTAATGTTGTTTGGTGAAGATAAATGAGGATTAGTATATTATTGAGAAGGGGGAGCTAGTTCTAATGAAGGGGTGGTAATGATAGATTGAACATTTTGAATGGTGTCATAAAAATATATAACACCATCATTGGTAGCATTGTGATTTTTTTCTTAAGAGATGAGGACCTATAGAAGGTTAGGGTGGCTCAAATTGACACATTAGGAAATCTTGATAGTTATCTTGGTCAATAGCCTCCTCCAAGGTACATGGAGAGAGAGTGTAGACTAAATATTATAATTTAGGAAAAAGGGAATTATTAAAGAGATGGAAAATATTATCATCAGCCATGTTATGTTCACATAATTTAACAAAGTCTTCCATCATTTAACAAAGGCTTGAGCGGTTTTATTTTCATTTTTTTTGCAATTTATGAAATGAGCCAAACTATTTTCAAGAACATCACTAGTTTATAATTCTTAGATTAAAGCACTCACTAAAAACTCTAAATTAGAAATGGAATGGGTTCTAAGTTTATTTTACCATTCGAAGGCATCACCTATGTTACTTTTGGTAAGCATCTTAGTAGCAATAAAGGTGTTTAATTTGACCCAATCCTTTTAAATATTTCCAAATGTCTTAAGATTAAGGGTAAGATCAATTGATCCATGATTAAAAAATTGTAGGTGTTATACCTCCTATGTCAATGTTATAAATTTGAGTAGTAAGAGGTTCATTTTGAATATGCTTAATGGTTTTGTTGATTAAAGGAGGTTAGGGAATGAGATTTCCTTGAGAATATTTAATAGGAGGCGGGGAAACATTTGGTTTATGTATGTCCCAAGCCATTGGTTATGGATGAGATTGAAGGTGGAGAAGGTTATTTTGCATTCTCATTATTTGATTTGTGTTATGAACTTGAAATGTATTAATTTGATTGAATATTTGTAACAATAGATGATTTGTTCGATCAGCATTTTTAGAAGCATTAGGGTTGGCATTAGTGTTAGTATTAGTGTCTTGGGTACCATTATTGATGTTGATAGGGTCTTGAGAGGAATTATGAGAATGTGATGCACTAGTGGACAAATTTTCTTATGTAGCAAAAGATGGACTAGTGAATGGTTGAGAGGAAGAAACACTAGAATCATGATATCCTTGGGTATAAAATGAAACACTAGTAGATGGATTAAAGATAGTGGATCTTAAGAGAGGCCCACTATATGTATAACTTGCCGTGTTAGTTGAGATATTAGGCATGGAAGTAGAAGAAGAGGTCATGGCATGATAAGTGGTATTAGTTGAAATAAGAGAATGAGAATCAAATAAAGTGTTACCGCCAAATATATTTGAGAATGTAGGAGTAGGTGAGTGAGGCTCATCATTTTGACCACTAATAATAAGATTGTAAATGGTAGGAGGATCCTTTCCTTGATGTTGAGTAAATTTAGAGATAAAGAAGAGCATTTTGGGATTATACTCTAAATTAGGTTGGTCCTATAAGAAAAGAGAATTATGTTAAAAAGAGTTATTAGGAGGGGTCCCATAGTTCATTATGTGAATGGAAATATGAACATTCCTAGCATCCAAGGGAAGATCCCTACTTTATCTATGGGAGACCATATGAGGATTGTTAAAGTTTATCATGTTTATTGACTACAACTCAATATCACTATCAATTAGAAAGTTCATGATGAAGGGAAAGGAAGAAATATGAAAAAGTAAAGAATTAAGAAATGACTAAAATAGTATAGGGTTGACTTGGTTGACCTAGCATAGAAATAAGGACTACAAAACTATATAGGTTCAACTAAGTCGATCTAGTATAGTGCATAAAAATTGGAAAAAGAGGTACATGGTCAACTTGGTTGACCTAAGACAACAAATAGGGAAAATGAGAAGGTTGTTAATAATTTATGAACTAAAACATGAAAATTTTTATAGATAATCTAGGAAAGTAAGAACTTAAGGGAAATAAATAATCAATTGGATCAACACTAACCAATCTAATTGAAGCACATAATACAAAACCTTTCAATAATGCTGGATAATGTAATTTTTTACACACATAATTGAGCAAAGAGAAAGAATTTAACTTGAAAATTAAATAGCTAATTAATTGGTCAACCTAAGATGTTTTATTAGATTATTAAGAAATGATTTTAAATTTGATGGGAAGTTAGATGTAAAGCAAGGAACTAGATAACAATCTAAGGATGGTTTCAAGTATATTTGTCTAAAAGTGATTATAGTGGAAATGATATAGGCTTGGTATTAGGGCCTACCCTGTCACTTCACACACCATAGTGATAAGGGTGTTGGGTGCTTAGCCAGAATATACTATTAATCATGCCTTATACTTGACTAGAGTATCAAGTCAACTTCCCCCTTGGTGATGAAAACCAAGTACGTTGGCCTTGGGTAGACAAATGTTAAAACACTTGTTTATTTTTTCTATTTTGGCCATGTGTGCATAAAATATAAATAGTGAAAATAAATGGTTAATTAAAGACCCCCTAATTAGACTATTTGACCTATTATAAGCATGTAAGTAATAAGAAAAAAAAGGTGTTAATTAATTACTAGCATATAAGGTTAATTTCAAATTTAAAAAAGGTATAGTGTTGACATTATATACATAAAATATAGAATAGGGTCAATAGAGTTGAACCTATACTATAGAAGAAAGGTCTAAAAATGAAAAGGGTGGGCCAAGGTTGACCTAGTTATTTAGATAGCACATAAAACATATAACTGGGTTGATAGGGTTGATCCAATTGATTATGCAAGAGTATCTCTGAATACTACAAAATATGAAAAGAAAGATAGAAAAGAAAGAGATAGAGAGATATAAAGTAACCTTGATGGATCAGAGATGCTAAGAATTATTATTGATAGTCAAGAACCTTGGAACATGCTTGAAAACTATGTTAACGGGGTTGACTAGGTCAATCAAGATTTACAAAATCCTATTGCTAAGTGCATAGAATGTATAGGGTCAATTAGATTGACATAGTAGCTAAATATAGATGCTTGAAAGTGTACATGGTTCGACTAGGTCGACCTAGTAGTCTAAACTAGAATTTTGGAAGTCTAGAAACCTATTAGGCTATTTGAGTCGATTTAGTAGCCTATTCTCAAAAACCTATGCATAAAGATTATAATTGGGTTGATAGATTCAATCTAATATGATAGATATTTGATAAAAATAATGCTAAAAAGAATGAAATAAATCCTACAAGGGTTAGTTTCATGTTGAGTTCATGAGAATGTAATATTAAGGTGAAGCTAAAGGGAAGCTAATGCTAATAAGAAAGGAAACAAAAATTGAAACATGAAGAAAATATAACTATTTTGGGATAGGATTCACTTTGGGTTCACCAAAATTTATGTAATAAAAAATGCATCAGGTTTATAAATCAATCCCAGCCTGGAGAAGATAGAGCATACCTACACTTATGTTTGGGAATATATTTGTTAAGAAGGAACATGACCAATATGGGGATCCACTAGACCTGATTAGGGGATCACTTGTCACAACACACCATGCTAGGAAGGTTTCCAAAACCTAAAATCTAACATAATCATACAACAACCCTAAAAGATTCCTAGGTATAATATTCATCTATTCTAATAAACTAGAAAATAAATCTAATATAGTACACACCAAAGCTTGTGGCACAAAGTGAGGATTAGAAACAAAATAAACAAGTAAAATAAACATGTATAGAAGACATATACTCACATCAATGTATATATAATCTTAATTCATGGGAATAGAATCATAACTACCATATCTATATACGCTTGCAAAGAAAAAATAAAGTTAAGAATACTTATTTTGAAGATGAACCCATCAAGCCTTAATCTCTTCCTTGACCAAGGTGCTTTGAAAGATATTGTTGTGGCATGTAAGGACAACAAAGACAAATCAACCCTTAGATACCCAACCTATCGATGCATCCAAAATACTTCTCCATAATACAAGATCCATATCTCCAAAGAAAGTATGTGACCCTAAGCTTTATTCCTCAAGTATAATAGTTAATAAGTAGATGTTTGTTCACACTTATTCTTCTTCACTTTTATTATTACAAATGGTTGGAAATGAGCTTATATATATATATATATATATATATATATATATATATATATATATATATATATAGGAAAATCTTACCCGAAATCCTCCCAAAAACATTGAATGTATGGGGTCAACCTAGTTGACCCTGTATATTTTTGGGGACAATTCACTAGGTTTGAGATAGGTAAACTTAAAGGATAACAAACCCAAAAAGTGAAAAATACCCCTAAACTGTACAGGGTCAACCAAGTTGACCTAGTATAGCCAACTATCCAAAAGGGAATTAAGGCAATAAAAGGAGGATGGAAAGAGGAAAATGACTTGAATGGGTAAGGCTAAGAAGAATATGTTTAGGGTTAATTATTTTAGGAGATGAGTGTGTAGATAGCAAGTTGAAAATGGGACAATAATCTTTTGAAGCACCAATGGTCTACCCACCCTTTTCTTGGTGCACCCCTTAAGGCATACACTCAAAGAGATTTAGACTTGATCGGTTCTTGTAAGATACAAACTATTAGTAATTGATAAAAGTTTTAAAATATTATGTGTATAAACCAACCACATATACTCCTCCCTAATAAGCAATCAAACCTTATTCATCTAACATTATTCCTCATTACCATCATATGGTCTATAAATCCACTCAATCAGATAATTATTTTCCAACCTACTATACACCATCTTACTAAGCACTCTCTTTTCCTCCTATAATTTACATGAGTAACATGTATCCAATCCCACAACTTCAATCTATCACATCATGCCTTTAATATACTTCTAAGGCATGAGAACATACCTTGATTACTTTAAAGAATATATTATGTAATCTTCACAATAAACAAAGTTAACTTATTTTTGTTAGTAGTTAATTCACCTTTAATTTCAATTGATTTCATTCTTAAAGTAACAAACATAGATTAATTAGGTGGTTTTTAAATTTATCGATTTAGTCACACTATTTTTCTCTTTTCCACATACTTCTAAATCACTTATCACTAAAATGCATTAAACATTTTCTTCCCAAGGGTCTACCTAATTAGATTTCATCATCAAGGGGGAAGCCAAATTGGTTTTATGTCCATGTATAAAAGTGTTTTTGGTGGTATATATTGGAAAAGTACCTGACACCCTTATCACTATAGGATTATGAAGTAAGGGGGTAGGCTTAATATCAAGCCACTACCATCACCAATACAGATCCCTTTCAGACGACACCTCATGAAACCATTCTTAGATTTATTTTTAGTTCCTTATCACATCTAACTTCCCATTACATTAAATTCAAACTTTATTATAACTTAATAACACTTATTAATGACCAAATAGTTAATATTTACTTTCAAGTTATTATTTGTTCTTTAATCATTATATTTTGTATTTCAAAACATGCATTAGTCAGCATCAGTGTAAGGTTTGTGCTATGTGTTCTAATTGGAACAATCACATTGATCCAATTTTTTGTGTGATTAATTTCATTTACTTGGATACTATCTTGCAAAATCTTTTTCTATTTTTAGAACACTATCATCCCTGTCACAATAGTCTCTTACAAACTATCAATCTTATTTCCCTTTAATACATAGTCACCCAATATGAATGTGTATCCTTATCAACCTAATCAATTTACCCTTTTTAATTACACAATAAATCAAATAGACTATGTATATTTATCATCTATTTAATTTATTCTTTTGTAGCACATAGTTGACCCATAGGACTATTTATCCCTCTATCCTATGTCAATTTTATCCTTTATAGAACATAGTTGTCTAGCTTTACTATGTCCTCTACCTTCCTATTGTTTAAACCTTATTCACATACTTTGTTGACCCAGTCAAATCTATACCCATTGGTTGATACTATTATATGTGTGGCTGACTCTGTCTTTATTTTTCTTTCTTGCTTCCTAATTTTTGATTTTTTCTTCAACCATCATGAAATCTCTTATTAGAAACTTTTTAGATAAATTGTATCCATTTATATGCTATTTGAGATGTTATTTTATACCTACCTTTACTTCCCAATAGGATATTCGTTATTAGAGCACTTATTTTCCCCTCTCATATTTTGATTTCAACCTATTTCAAATTAATCTAATAGATGAGATTGATGTTTTATATCCTTTTCATACTTATCAAAATAATTCCCATATTCAATCATCCCACCATTATGTGGAGGTTATTGATACAATCTTATCTAATAACCCCATAGGAAATGCACCATCTAACAACCCTCTCCCTAATACCATTTCATGAAATACTCCTACCAACACTAACCCACCAATTGATATAACTCAACTTTTCTCATAAATAGTGCAACAAATGAACATCATGAAAACATCTAACACCTCTCAAATGATGAAAATACAACATCATTTTCTCAACATGGCTAATCAACCTACCATTATTCTTTCTCAAAATAATCAAAATTTTATCCCTCCACCTCTTAGAAATGCCATGAGAAATGTCATTCCCCAACCTATCATGCATAATAGCATGCTTCAACACATTAAAAAAAAGCCTTTAGCCCCTTTTATTATTTATATTTATATCAATAATATATCTCTAACTATTAAATATGATGGGGATAAAGATCCCACATCTTTTCTTAAGGCATTTGATAACCTTTATTGTCAGGCACCTAGAACAACAAACATGCTCTGATACCACTTGTCAGGCACCTAGAACAACAAACATGCTCTGGTACCACTTTGTTGGGGGATCACAAGAACAACACCTGTTCTGATCCCACTTTGTTAGGATCTTTCTCCTCAAAAAGAGCACAATATGATTACCAAATATAAGCAATTATAAATGCGGAAATAGCCAGAAATACAAGTAACTAGAATTCACCAATAGCACAGAATATGAGAGACAATACACTATCTTGTATTAACACTTTACAAAAAACAATACAACAAAGAGCCACCACACTCTTTCATCTTATAGAGGTTTGCCACACCTCAAGTGTACAGCACTTCTTCTCACACACACTCTCCTACACAAAAAATGGTCCCAACAACAAACTCACAAATAGAATTGGTGTTCACCTCTCCAACTAGTCAGTAATAACCCTGCCAGTTCACCAAGCACTCTAAAGTACTTTAAGTTGATCTCCCATGAACCTGCAACCTGCAATTCAACAGACCATACTCACACATGTAGATCTCCTATGAGCTTGCAACAACCTGCAACTCAATGATCTTACACTTGGAAGGAACTTCCTTGCCTTCCTTATCTTATATCAATTACAATACATGCCAATGGGTCTATAAATAGATCCCAGACTTAATCAATAACTTAGACTCTTAATTTAGACAATTATCCTCACAGCTTAAGACTCTAACTGGACTTGACATGAAAACACTTCATTCACTTAACTAACTGTCTGTGCAATGAGCAATTTTGGAACACACAAGCGACCGACATCGGTCCCTGCTTGTCTGGTTCTGTCGACGTCGGCTGACTCCCTGCCGTCGCCGGTGGCCTTCTGCACTGGTCACGACTGACATCGGTCCTACTGCCAACACTGGTGCTCCTGGATCTTAGCAACCTTCTTATTCCTTTAGTTTGCAAAGAGTTGAAGCTTTTAGCTCCATAACTCAACAATCTCCCACTTGGAGATAAATAGTTGTAACCTGTACCTGTACCTGTACTTAGTCTAGTTTGTTCCCTTGGCTTTGTATCCCTCCTCAAGATCACTCTTGAAGACCAACCACCACAAATCTATAGTGCAAAACCTATCATCCAAATCACCTACCACATCCATATCTACAAACCATGTAGAAAATAACCTGAACCTGCATAGCATGTGCACCTGCTGCTAGTCCCTATAAGAATCCACTGAACTGTCCTCCAATGGTTCTCTCCCGGATTGGCTCCAACTTGTGACAACTCCCACTGCTTGGGAAAACTCAAGTTTTAGTACATACCATGCACTCAACCTCATTATGTGAATCAAGACACAGTTCATAGAACTGTCCAACCATCAGCGTGCTAACCGGTCTCACACAATCATCCTGAAACAAAGTCAACATATGACCTACCATGTCTCTAGAGCACACTCATGCCAAAGAATCTTGCTGCTCCCAGATTCTCCATGACATCCCTCTAAACTAGCTTTACCTTTAGTTCAGAAATACCCTATATATGTAACACTGCAACAAGCACATCATACAGTAATAGGATAATGTAGCTAATATTATCCAACTTGGTAAAGAGAAACACAATGATCAAACCTCCATTGCCCTGCAACTAATACAAGACCATATAACTTGATCTTCCATCTCACGTATCCATTTCCACTCTTCTTCATCCTGAACATCCATTCATCTCTCATTGCTTACTTCCAGCTGGCAACTCTACCCAAAACACCTGTTTGGTACTTCTCCAAGGAATCACATCCTCATCCATGCCTAGCTCCCACTGTTTCCTAGATCTACCTATTCTACTTTTTCAATAACTTCCTAGTCATATGCCATAAGTGAGAAACAAGTAGTGTAAAGAAGGGAAATGATGAATTTAAGAACTTACTTACACCTTCAGTCCTCCATATGGGTGCTTGAGACTCCATGACAGCTGGCTATCCACCCAAAATTTGTCTCAATGACCGATGTCGATCACATCTCAGTCTGCACCCGACCGATGTCGGTTCCTTGCGACTGCCCCCTTGCCAATGTCATTTTTCCTTGGCCGACGCCAGGTAGTTATATGCCCTGAGTCACCGACGTCAGTCTGCACATAGCTGACGTCAGTCCCTGTCTGGATGTCGACGCCAATTTTCTTGCTGACGTTGATCTCTGTGTTTTTCTAGTGAGACCTAACTTTTTCCTGTAAGCTCTTTTCGGATCAAATCCTTGTCCAAATCACCCTTGCTCTACTCAAAATTCTTCTGCATCTTGTGCTGAACTCTGTCTGTCACCTTCTCCTTGAAAACCAAGGCTTTCCTATTCTTGTTTCTAACATCAAATTCCTCAAGAAACGTCACCTTCTTCTTTTGTATACAGAAACCATGATTCATACCTTCCAAATCTGAAAGCATATCCTTTGACTCAAGAACAAGCATCTCCTTCTTATCTATGTGACCAAGCCTATCAAGCCACATCTTTGAATCTACAGCTAAAGTAGATAACCCAGAAAGAGAATTAGTAGTACAATTAGATAGATAAAGCGTACCTACTTTCTTACCTCTAGCTACAATAAGTGTACCCTTGGTAACCTTCTAAGAGTTTGCTGTGAGAGTTACTGTGCAACCCTCATCACCCAAACTTTCAAAAAAAATCAAATTCCGCTCCAAAACTGGGACATGCATGACCTCTTTTAACACCCATGTGTTACCTGTCTGCAGTTTCAACTTCTCTTTTCCTTTGCCAACAATCTGACAAGGCTTACCATCCCCTACACAAATTTCTCCAAAATCTCCCTGGACATACTCATGAAAAAATTCCCTATGTGCGGATGCATGAAAAGAGGCACCAAAATCTAAAACCCAAGATTCTACTTTATCTAAAGAACATACCAGAGCATCCCATGTAGCGTAATCTACAACATCTGCTTCTTCTTCATGTTCTTCATGCTGATCTTCACCTGATCTACAATCTCTCTTTAAGTTCCCTTGCTTTCCACACTTCCAGTAGGTTATTTTGCCATACCTGGACTTGGATCTTCTGCCTATCTTGGACCTTGATCTCCCATGCTCTATCTTTTCTCTTTGCCTTCCTCTGCCTTCAACACTCAAAGCATTTCCTGATGATTCACCTGTGCTATTCTTGTGTATCTCTTCATTCAAGATCACACTCACAACATCATCCACTTTTAAGACTTTTGAAGGAGACATAGTATTAGAAACTGCCATTACCAAACCTTCCCAACTTTTAGGTAATGAACACAAGATTAAGAGAGCTCTAATTTCATCATCAAATACAATTTTGACTAAACTTAGTTGGTTTACTAAACCATGGAAATCACTAAGATGGCTATGAATAGATCCACCTTCCAACATTCACAAATTAAATAAACGCTTCATAAGAAATACCTTATTAGAAGTTGAGGGTTTTTCATATAAATTTGCCAAAGATTCCATCAACTCCACTGTTGTCTTACACTATGATAAGCTAGAAATCACAGAGGATGCAAGACTCAATCTAATAGATCCCAGAGCCTTCCGATCAAGAACCTCCCATTCTTCATCTTTCATATCCGAGGGTTTGCAATTAACCCCTCCCAACGGTAAGTACAAATCTTTTTGATATAGATAATCCTCAATCTGCATCTTCCACAGTTGGTAGTTCTTGCCATTAAACTTTTCCATTCGTAGCTTACTGTCTTCTGCCATTGCTTAACTCCCACTCAAATAGAAACCTTGTGAGTACCTGTAATCAAAACACACTAACCAGATCTAATCCAATCCGTTAGTATCCCAACCAATAGCTTTGATACCACTTGTCAGGCACCTAGAACAAAAAACATGCTCTGATACCACTTGTCAGGCACCTAGAACAACAAACTTGCTCTGGTACCACTTTGTTCGGGGATCACAAGAACAACACCTGTTCTGATCCCACTTTGTTAGGATCTTGCTCCTTAGAAAGAGCATAGTATGATTACCAAATATAAGCAATTATAAATGTAGAAATAGCCAGAAATACAAGTAACTAGAATTCACCAATAGCATAGAATATGAGAGACAATACACTATCTTGTATTAACACTTTACATAAAAGAATACAACAAAGAGCCACCACACTCTTTCACCTTACAGAGGTTTGCCACACCTCAAGTGTATAGTACTTCTTCTCACACACACTCTCCTACACAAAAAATGGTCCCAACAACAAACTCACAAACAGAATTGGTGTTCACCTCTCAAACTAGTCAGTAATAACCCTGCCAGTTCACCAAGCACTCTAAAGTACTTCAAGTTGATCTCCCATGAACCTGCAACCTGCAATTCAACATACCATACTCATACATGTAGATCTCCTATGAGCTTGCAACAACCTGCAACTCAATGATCTTACACTTGGAAGGAACTTCCTTGCCTTCCTTATCTTATATCAATTACAATACATGCCAATGGGTCTATAAATAGATCCCAGACTTAAACAATAACTTAGACTCTTAATTTAGACAATTATCCTCGCAGCTTAAGACTCTAACTGGCCTTTATATGCAAACACTTCATTCACTTTACTAACTGTCCGTGCAATGAGCAGTTCTAGAACACACAGGCAATCGATGTTGGTCCCTGCTTGTCTGGTTCTATCGACGTCGGCCGACTCCCTGCCATCGTTGGTGGCCTTCTGCACTGGTCACAACCGATGTCGGTCCTGCTGTCGATGTCGGTGCTCCTAGATGTCAGCAACCTTCTTGTTCCTTCAGTTTGTAAAGAGTTGAAGCTTTTAGCTCCACAACTCAACATTTATAAAGAGTGGATCCAAATTAATACCTTTGTGACAACTAAAATTTTAGTTAAAACCTTCATGGGTGATGTATTAGAATGGTATTACCAAGTTCCATAGAATTTTATATGAAAACTAGAGGATTTAGTCAATCCTCTAGTTAAAGAATGTCAACATAATGATCTTCCCAAAAATTACCTTAGTCATTTCATCAATGCTAAGCAATCCCCTATCAAATCAGCTTGTTGTTTTATCAAATGATGGAAATATTTGGCTCATAAGACTGATCACAACATGATTGAATGATTTTTTAAAACTCTTTATAACAACATTAACACCTTCAATCCAATACAAGGTTCGAACATTCACTCCCAAAAGTTTAAATTATGATATTGACCAAGCTATGTGCCAAGACTTATTAATGAAATATTTCAAACCTAACATTTTATGTATCAATGTATGTTTAAAACATTAAATGAATGTGATAATCAAAAAACCTCCTCAACATAAACTAGGAGTATCTAAATCAAAAAATCCTCAACCTTCCCATATGCCATTAACCACGAAACAAATTAAACAACTTTTAGTGACTTGTAAAACATTCACATACCCTAATAATCTCCCTAAATGGTATGACCATAATCAAATTTGTTAATTTTACATTGATATAGGTCATTCTCATCAAACATGTCGAGGGTTTACACAATTTTCCATTTATTTTATGGTAGGAGATTCACTCAATCATGATTCCATGATTCAAATCCTTGATCAAGATTATGCTAATGCTTCTAAAAATAAACAAGATTAAAAATATTATTCCTCTAATAGTCCAAAATATTTCTCTAAATCTAACCCTAAATAAGAAAATAAGGATAGTTATATAGTTGATGCTAAATATGATCAATATTATACCAATTATGAATCTATCAATGTGGCTAAGGTAAATTGACCAACAAATATCCCATCACAAAACCAAAAAAAACATCTCTAAAAGAGAAAATTATCAAATATACTACTACTAAAAACTTACCTTTGTAAACTAATGAGGAATCACCTCATCACTCTAAACCTCCAAGTAAACATATTTTACCCTCCAAGCCTCATATTGGTTCTTCATCTTCCAAAATTATTTAGAATATATTATAAGAAATAAACTCTATGCTTTCAAAATTACTCTCATGGAGTTAGTTCATACCTCTCCCTATCATCATAAATTCCTAATTAAACAACTTCAAGAAATCAAAGAACCATCTTCATTAGAATATGAACTACCTTATCACAAGATACAACTAACAATAGCTTATACCATTGAATTTATTTTTCCTTATTCCAAAACTTTAATATAATTCCTCATGAAAGACATGATAAATGATGAAATCATCTTTTGATCTGATTATCCACCATTGTTTATCAAAATAGCCATTAATACCACCCTCAATCATAATGTGTTAGTAGATGAAAGGTCAAGCATTAATGTGCATCTCTTTGGCTCATTTAATAACTTGGATATAATAAATATAATCTCAAGAAAAATCATTTATCATGTCATGTATTTGACAAGACCAATTAAAATTCTTTTGCTTATATTTGGTTCCCTCTTACTATTGGACCAAAAACTATGCATACTAAGCTTATGGTCCTAAATTTACCATTATATTATAACGTACTCCTAGGATGACAATGGACTCATTACATGAGGGATATTTAATCTTTAGGAATATAGTATATCAATTTCATTCATAATGGAAAATATTATAAATATGAGGTTGATACAAACCCCTAGAGTATTCAACTTCCTAATCCTAAATCTCAATATTGGATTCCCACCATTCTAAAGATTAATAGTGAACCTTTACCCAAATTTATCAATATGAATCTAGATTTACACATCATTCTTGTCAATTCTAATTATGATGAGATAAAAAAATTAAAAAACATGTGAAATAATACCAAGCTACCTCCTTACATTTTGGAGTGTCTTCCTCTTTGTTTGTTACCTCATGATCATACCATCCCTCTTATTGATGATATCATTGATTTCCTTCCTATATGTATGCACATGAAACATCCTACATAGAATATGATTTCATGTGTAATGACTATGGAGTGGGTAATTTTTTTCAAGATCCTTTAATTATGTCTTCATGTACATTTAGTGATCTCAATGTTTCACCTTCTAAAATTCCTTTCGAATCATAAAAATGTATTATTTTTCTAAGTTATTATGATAACTACATTATGGACCAAGATCAATAGTGATATTTGGATGTTTAACATTATCATAATAATTTAACCCAAATACATGATTTTAACCATGATGTGCATACCATTTCAACTAATTTCAAGTTAGAATCTAAAGGTCATGTACTTTCATTTAATTATCCACTTCTTGATACTCTTTGGGTGGATGAAAAAATCCTAAATCTCACATCTTTGGAACTTTTGGAACCTTCTATACCTCCTATCACACTATTTATTTTACCCAGTCCTCTTCTTATCAATGATTCCAAATATAAACCAATTTAATTTCATCAAACTTCATCTATTGTTTCACCTATTCCAAGAAACACTCTTGATGGCAAGATAATAGATGTACACCAAATACATTCTAAATATGATCTCCATGGTAACCAAATAATTAATATTGAAGTAGATGTGGAATATTATGGATCTCTACCCATATTACCTCATGATTAATATATCCTTAAATTTTTCCACAACTAATAACCTCAACTTCCTCAATAACATCACAAACTTGGTCATTTCAAGAATAAGGACATGAAACAATTATGTGCTAAATTTTAAATATCCCATAAATTATCCATACCTTATAATCCATAATGTGATGGCCAAGTTGAGGCCACAAATGTAATTCTCAATAAAATACTTAAAAAGAACATCCATGAAACTTTTGTATATTAGCATCTTCATTTATATCCTACACTTTAGGCCTATCGTACCAACATTTGTAATATGACTAGGGCAACAATGTTATTGCTAGTATATGGTTATCAGTCTATTCTCCCATTATAATTTGAGATCTCCTCACTACGTATATCTCTTTATATTATCATACCTAATGAGTATTTATGTGAAGCTCACCTTTATTCTCTTGATCTTCTTGATGAACACCGTCTAGGTTTTCTACAACATAATCATCAATATAAGGCTTGTATCACCAAGAAACATAACAAAAAAGTTAAAGTTTTCACTTTAAATATTGGTTATCTAGTCCTTAAATTAGACTATACATGATAAATAAGGATAATACACCAAAAAAGAGTGGGTCCCTTGTTTAGTGAAAGATATTCTTGGTCTTAGCACCTATCGCCTCCAAACTAATGAAGTCTATGTTTTCAAAGAGTGCACAAATGTGAAAATTTTAAATAACTATTATACTTAGATATTTACCTTCTTATCATCTTTATATATTTTATCTTAGTAACACTTTTTTTTAAGATTTCTACATTGTCTTACCCTCTATATTAGTTTTCCCTTTATCCACACCTTACATCCTTCTCTTGGCCCTTAGGTTTCCTTTTCTAATGAGTTATAGTATAAGACCATGGATATGACTAGGAATTCCTCACAAATACCATATTTCTCATATTTACTTTCACATGATTTTTTTATTTCATTATATTTTATCTTTTGTGAGTTGTAGCGTAAGACCATGGGTAAGACTAGGCCGTCCTCATATATACCATTTTTTTCTTTTATTTCACCCTCTTGAATTTTTATTTTATGATTTGTAGTGTAAGACAAAGGATATGATTAGGCTCTCCTCATAAGATTATAATCTTATTTCAAAACACTTTTTTTCGAAGTGTTTCTTTTTATATAATGTTAAGAAATGGTTACAAACTTGTATATTCTCAGCTTCAATTTTTGCTTATTTTGTAGACAAATTTTTCAAAACAAACTATGTTAGCATATTTACTTAAAACTAAAAAATTATTATGATAAGTAATATTACTACCTATCATTATATCCCTTTTTCACCTTTGTCACATTTTTGTGGTTTGAATTAATTTAAATTATATCATGTTTTAGCCCCCTTGATTTCCTTACTTTTCATTCTACTGTAGATACAAAAAAGTTTGATTACAAGATAACACTTTTATTTCACATGAATTAACAAGACTCTTAAACACCTTGCTCTCTAAGTTATCTTTTTTAGAAACCAAATTAAAAAATTTCAAATGATAGTTAGTTTTAACACCCATGTTTGGTTCTCTAAATCTGTATCGAGGAGGAATACAAAAAATCCATCAAATGTTAAAATACAAATCATTTACAATAAAAAGAAATGATAAAAATACAAAATCACATTAAAGTGTATGATTTATATCACATCTCTTATCTCAAATTTAAGGTCAAAAATCAAAGTTGGCCTCATGATAGAGCTGAGGTACATTAGGGTGTGATAGGCTACTAGAGTAGGATAGGATAATTTAAAATAATATATTAGTGCTACATACTTTATCACAAAAATACCACTTATGTTTGGGAATATATTTGTTAAGAAGGAACATGACCAATATGGGGATCCACTAGACCTGATTAGGGGATCACTTGTCACAACACACCATGCTAGGAAGGTTTCCAAAACCTAAAATCTAACATAATCATACAACAACCCTAAAAGATTCCTAGGTATAATATTCATCTATTCTAATAAACTAGAAAATAAATCTAATATAGTACACACCAAAGCTTGTGGCACAAAGTGAGGATTATAAACAAAATAAACAAGTAAAATAAACATGTATAAAAGACATATACTCACATCAATGTATATATAATCTTAATTCATGGGAATAGAATCATAACTACCATATCTATATACTCTTGCAAAGAAAAAATAAAGTTAAGAATACTTATTTTTAAGATGAACCCATCAAGCCTTAATCTCTTCCTTGACCAAGGTGCTTTGAAAGATATTGTTGTGGCATGTAAGGACAACAAAGACAAATCAACCCTTAGATACCCAACCTATCGATGCATCCAAAATACTTCTCCATAATACAAGATCCATATCTCCAAAGAAAGTATGTGACCCTAAGCTTTATTCCTCAAGTATAATAGTTAATAAGTAGATGTTTGTTCACACTTATTCTTCTTCACTTTTATTATTACAAATGGTTGGAAATGAGCTTATATATATATATATATATATATATATATATATATATATATATATAGGAAAATCTTACCCGAAATCCTCCCAAAAACATTGAATGTATGGGGTCAACCTAGTTGACCCTGTATATTTTTGGGGACAATTCACTAGGTTTGAGATAGGTAAACTTAAAGGATAACAAACCCAAAACGTGAAAAAAACCCCTAAACTGTACAGGGTTAACCAAGTTGACCTAGTATAGCCAACTATCCAAAAGGGAATTAAGGCAATAAAAGGAGGATGGAAAGAGGAAAATGACTTGAATGGGTAAGGATAAGAAGAATATGTTTAGGGTTAATTATTTTAGGAGATGAGTGTGTAGATAGCAAGTTGAAAATGGGACAATAATCTTTTGAAGCACCAATGGTCTACCCACCCTTTTCTTGGTGCACCCCTTAAGGCATACACTCAAAGAGATTTAGACTTGATCGGTTCTTGTAAGATAAAAACTATTAGTAATTGATAAAAGTTTTAAAATATTATGTGTATAAACCAACCACATATACTCCTCCCTAATAAGCAATCAAACCTTATTCATCTAACATTATTCCTCATTACCATCATATGGTCTATAAATCCACTCAATCAGATAATTATTTTCCAACCTACTATACACCATCTTACTAAGCACTCTCTTTTCCTCCTATAATTTACATGAGTAACATGTATCCAATCCCACAACTTCAATCTATCACATCATGCCTTTAATATACTTCTATGGCATGAGAACATACCTTGATTACTTTAAAGAATATATTGATCATAGTATATGAGGAATTATTCTACCATGTCCCTTACCTAACCCTCCTAAATTCAAGGGAGAGGGAGATCCTAATGTGCATGTAAAAGCATACATTAATTTTTTTTAATAGAGTTCTTGCCTTTAAATGAGATGGTTTTGAAAAAAAATATAAAATCTTGAGAAAGAATCTCCATTGATTTGTATCATCACCTCCCTGAGGGGTTTATTCATTACTACTTCCAATTAATGGTTGAGTCATTAAAATCTTTCAATATGAACAAACTCCTAAAGTTTGGAATATGAGAGTTATTACACATCAATCAATAGTGTAACAAATAAACTACCCATTTCATCACAATATGGTGGAAGGTCTTATACTCATCTACTAATGCACCATACATGGACCAAAGTTAACTCTGGTATCTCTTCTTTCACTCTCTAAAAAGGAGATGAGATAAAACATGTAAAAATTTCCCTATCAATTATATGAAGAAGCACTTGAAAGTGTTATCAAAATTGACCAAGAAGTTTTTTATAGTGGCCATATAACCTATGGGACCAATGTAAATATAGTCATCCTAAACCAAAATATTGGAGGGTATCAAAGATGTAACTAGAATAATTCTAATAATCAAGGTCTTAAGTTTATAATCATGAAATGTAATGAAACCATAAATGGTGTCACAAATTAAAAAATTAGTTTAATTCATTAACTGTAATCTACCTCAACCTGTGAATAATAATAACCATTCCAATGATAATAATATGGGTACAATAGATCAAAATCCTCCACCTATTTTTCATGTGGCTTACTTCAACTACCCTCCTCCTCATAGCACCCAATGCCAAAACAAAAACCAATACTAGTTTGCAATTTGGTTTCAAAACACTAACCCTAATTAGAATCAACACTTTTATTATAAAAGTAACTAACAAGGGTTATGTAAAAAATGTCAACATCAAAGGCATAGGGACTATGATCCTAAATTATACTATTTTTTTCATATATTATTCAAACACAACACTCATGCCTATAAGGAATACAAAATTTTCATTTAAATACTTCCTAATAACCAAGGGTGAACATTTATAGACATGTTCCTAGGGAATGCTAATGCAAACCCTCAATTCCAATCAACTAGTACCATAGCACATCAAAATATTAATTTGGCCATTTATTATATCCTTTTCCATGCCATTAATGGTGAACCATACTAAACTAGACATAGGGTTACCAAACTAGCCAACCCCCATAAGTTGGTACTATTGATATCGAGGCCTCTACCTCTAGCATAATCAATCCCAATGTGACTCCCCAATTATGGACACAATGAATAATGATATGATTTATGGAACTAGAGACTAAGGAATATGTTAATATTGTTACTCACACAAGAGAGTATTAACATATGACCCCTCACATGTAAAATGTCTTAGATAGTAATTCTAACCCCAAACCCTGTGGGGAGTATGATTTAATTTTTGATCTCACAAAGATAATTTGCCATATATTTTCCTAAGACCTAATTAAAATAGATCATGCCCATTATTTAGAATTAAATAATTAATTTATATTGGGTCATCTAGATAGAGCCATGCCTCTACCACAAGATCAAATCAATCATATTGATTTGTATAAGTTCCCGCCTAGACAAAATTCAAGAGACTTTGATTACTTTTTTAACCTACATAGCCTAACCCCAGATGTAAAAATAGATAGAGGGGATATTTATCCTTTTATCCATATTTATGTATACATAAAAATTATGTAAAATAATAAATGGTTAATAATGGGGGAGAAATGGTCAACATAGTCCCCTATTCATTTCATAAAAAATGTGGGTACATAAAAAAAAAATCTTTACTACTGGGAACATTTTTTTAGGTTATGATAGCATAAAGTTTACATGAATAGGGAACATTGTGATTCTAATAAATTTGGGTCCTAAGAAAATGTTGACATAGTTTAATGTGATTGATAGAGATACAAATGACAACATGATCTTGGGTAAACCTTGGTTCTACATGACTAGGTCAAACCCTTCTACCCTGTTCCATAAAATCATGTTCCTCCACTTAGGTAAAGTGTTCCTTATTAAAAGAGACCTTAAGAAATTTTATTCCATTCTAATGATAATGAAAAAATAACTTGCGTTGCACACTAATTTTCACTTTCCCATGAATGGTATGGAAAAGCCACATAGTTATTTGAATACAAAGGCCCTCCAAAAACTAATGTAGTTTTATTAAAGATGTGTGTTTAAGTTCCTAAGATCCTAATAAATGAAAAAATTACAAAAAATGTAGTTGAAAAAATATAAAATTTGAGAAAATAAACTCATGTGATAGTTCCAATCATCTTGACCAATTATACATATGATATTACTTGTATCTTGTAAAAAGATGAATCAATGAAACTTTCGTTTGATCCTTATAAGATCAGAACCTATACTCCAGAAATACCTCTTGGATTAGACTCTATTAACACTAGTGTTTCCTACCAACATTTTGGCATGATATAACTCTTGGAGAATCAAGACAAACCCCCAAAATATTCTATTGATCCATATCTTTAGCACAATCACCTAATGCCAAATCACGTAGGGGCAAATAGTAGTTTAGATCATAATTTAGACCTTAGGATATATAACCAACTCATTCATCCTCCCCCATCCATACCAGTTCTCAAGGGGAGTATTTATACATAAAAAATAGGCACTTTATGAATTAACATCAATTATAATGATTACCCAAACATCCTCAATGTTAGTTCCT
This sequence comes from Torreya grandis, assembly GCA_037957365.1. Taxonomy (NCBI): domain Eukaryota; kingdom Viridiplantae; phylum Streptophyta; class Pinopsida; order Cupressales; family Taxaceae; genus Torreya; species Torreya grandis. The sequence continues at coordinate 350,394 of JARHVA010007682.1, read as the reverse complement.
CCCTCTCTCTTTTAGGAGAGGATGACCATAGAGTGATACTCACTAGGTTCTTGTAAGCTTTCCATGAAAAATACACAAATACAAAAATATATACAACCATGTCTTATCATGAGTATTTTGAGATGAAAAAACACATCTTTAAACCTCATATACAAGGATATTGTATCAAACAACCCATAGAATGCTCATAGTATTTGGCCTTCCCTTATTTGCATATTACATAAAAAACTCAGCTAATTATTCCTTATCATCAATATTATGAGATTGAAAAGTATGTTAAAAAATGTCATATACATGTAGGATAAATTTACCTTAGGCTAAATGGCCAAATTTATAAAAGGAAAGGGAAAGGTTGGAAGTTTATACCTAATGAGTTAGGCCCTTACCTAGTATC